>CALNHX010004503.1:0-126314 GCA_940337035.1 Agriotes lineatus | reverse complement strand
AGAATATAATTGTTAACATCGAAAATGGCATTACTAATCTATCTACAACAGAACAAAATTCAATACGTGCAAATATATGCAACATTTTAACAAATTTCAAAAATAATAATAAAACTAAGCATAATTTAACTTTTCATCAACTACAACATAATATTGAATTGACTAAAAATATAAATGAAACTAAAACTTTCCTAAAAAACAACAAAGACTTAATCATAACATCCGCTGATAAAACCCAGAAAACAATAATAATGACTAAAACTTACTATCATAACAAGATGACTCAATTGTTAAATGATCAAAATACATATAAACCTGAAAAAAAAATCCCACATTAATCATCCAAAACAAACATAACAAACTAGTCAAAAATCTACTGGAAAAAAATTACATTGATACTTCTACTTATAAAAAGCTAATATCTCATAACGGTCTCCCGTCAAAAATATATGGACTACCTAAACTGCATAAAGACAATTTTCCATTAAGACCTATAATAGCTTCATATATGAGCCCTACATACAATTTATCAAAATATCTGTCTAAAATAGTAAGTAATATAACTTCTCTAAACAAATTTAGCGTTCAAGATTCATGGAAACTTAAAGCACACATCGACAATATAAAAATTAACAAAAACCACCAACCTTTTTCTCTAGATGTCGTATCACTATACACAAACATTCCTATAGATCTTGCATAACAAACTATTAAAAATAATTGGAGTAGAATAGAAAAACACACTAATATTCCATTAGACGAATTTATTCAATTAACTGACTTTGTCTTAAACGCCACCTTCTTTTCATATAATAACACAATATATTCCCAAACCTTTGGCTGTGCATTGGGTTCACCAATTTCATCTACAATTGCTAACCTAGTTTTAGAGGAAATAGAAACTAAAATTCTTAGTCAAAACCCTAACTTTTCCCTTTATCTTAGATATGTTGATGACATTTTAATGGCTTCTGATACTGTAAATAAACAAAATTTTCTCACGCTATTCAATAATGTACACCCCCGGCTTAAATTTACCATCGAAGATGAAAACAGTAATGCTTCAATTAATTTTTTAGATCTGACGCTAATCAGACAGTCAAATGGTAACATTTTAACCAACTGGTTCAGGAAAAATATTAAAACAAATAGATATCTAAATTTCAACTCTGACACAACTATTAAATACAAAAAAAGTGTTATAAACAATTTAGTAGACAGAGCTATCAAACTTTCTGCCAACAATTTCATAATAAAAACATAGAAACCATTATTAAAATTTTATTAGAAAATGAATACCCTATGAATTTTATTAAAAACCAAATTAAATATCGAATCAATAGCATAAATAGAAATTTAAAAATAAAAAATAATATAGCCAACTTATCTATAGAACTACAACCAAATTGTCTGGGTAATGAATTTAACATGATTGATAAGAAGCCTCTTAATAATTACGTGTCCATAAACTACATTACCAAATTATCAGAAAAAATTAAAATTGAACTTGATAAATACAATATTAAAACTTCTTTCAAAAACCATAATAACCTTGGCAAAATGTTCTTCACAAACTTAAAAGACAAAACTGACATCAACTTACAATCCGAACTAGTTTATCAAATTAATTGTAACAATTGTGAATCCATCTATATCGGACAGACAAAACAATTATTAAAAAATAGAATATATCAACATAAACAATCAATTAAACGTATTAACATATCACCTTCTAATAATAATAAAACTGCCTTAACTGATCATGTCTATGAAACCCACCACAAATTAAATTTTAATAACCCAAAAATTTTACATAAAGAAAATAATTTAAAGAAACGTCTATGTTTAGAGATGATCGAGATACAACGTAGCCCAACTGCTATAAACTATAAAACCGATATTGATAATTTAAGCTCCATATATCACAATTTATTTAAATAACCCTAGATAACTAACTATTATGCTACGAATACATTTTTGCTTTCTGCTTATTTGAAAATTTTTCTGAATTAATAAAAAGAAAATTAATACTTTTATTTAAATTAAATTCCTTATACCATCTATCATAAAATTTTGTATTCACAAATATTTTTAATACTGTCCTGTAAGTTGTCGTTTTCAAAACTCGAATTCGTTTAGTCCGCGCATTACTGATAAAATAAACCAACCTTGCATTCTCTTATCACTCGTGCCCATTTAACCTTCCATCTTGCAGTATGTTAAAACTTTCAACTAAATACCAATTTAATATTTAATTATGGAACTACTTGTTCCTAAAGTGTTGTTTTATTAATGAATTTCTGAAATTAAACATGCGATAATAATTCTACTTTTAAAAATAACTCAAGTAAGTACACTAATTTCGAAATATAGTTGCATCTTCGCTAACCTAAAAATTTTCTTTATATTTCAGCAATGTAAAATAATTATAATATTAATCTGTTTATAAACCTTCAATTGCAATTTTTTACTGATGATGCTAACAAAACTGGCGAAACGTCTAAAATTTTAAAAATGTTAATTATTAAACAATTTTGACAAAATGATTTTTTATTTATCTGCTAAAAAATCTGTAATATTTAAAATTGACTTATTTATCCCCGTTTAACAATCAAATTTATAAAAAGTCAATAAATTAAACTGATATTAATTCATTACTGTCGCCTGGCTATATTGACGAGGATGAGACGGAATTCCTGACATCTGACTTCAGAAGGTGCGAGTTTTTGCTTGTCCGTTGCTTAGCCGGATTAACATGCCGGATTGGGAATATTCTTTGCAGATACTTGTTATTCTCAGGCCGCGGCCGGCTCGTTTCAGATGCATCGTTTTGTTTCTGGTGTAGGTCATTGTCTTCTGTAGTTTTCATTTTGGCAGCCATTTTTCTTTAACGTCTAATGGGACTTCATCATCAAAGAATACAAATGCCGCATATTTTGGTGAGAGATATCATAAATGGTTGGAGAAATTCTTCACGGCAGCAACATTTATTTCCCTATAACAAAAATGCATATCCTTCTTATAGAATCCTTCTCTGGTTTGGTTAGTTTAAATTGATCGTAGAATTAATATATCTTATTTGCATAAATAGCTTTTAGGGGGATATCACCAAGGAAGATCACGGCCAATTGTAATAATTCGCCGTAATCATATCTATGCTGTTTATGAAACATCTGTTCTTGGAGACCTTCTAGCATGCTGACGCAAACATCCTCTATGACATTATTTACTTCACTACACAGACGCTGGTTGGCAAAGGTTGTGAGGACTCGTGTTGCAGTGCGACGTCCGGTTTTGCGGGTTAATTGTGGTTATCAGTTCGTGGGAGGCTGTTGTAGCCTATTTCATTCGTCGTGTGTGTGGTGGGATTCCTTATCTGAACGACCTATCCAACGGCCACGCTGTTATCGTGTCATTGCTAAGGTGGCATTACACCCACGCTCATCGCGAAAGCGATCATGTAGGACATTGTAACATCTCGAGTATGCCACGCAATTAAGGGCGTAACGACATTTCGACCCTAGTGCGAGCGCCTTCCATTGCCTGTAGGCCGAGCTACCAACCCAGGTAAATTTGTGTTAATAAACTGTTTCACCAGCATGTGCATTTAAATTAAATACAGTGCCGCACACGGCGTCTCTGCGAGCCGCTTTTGTTTGACTTGCATTTAAATTAATATACCGTGCCGTAAACGGCGTCTCTGCGAGCCGCCTTTGTTTGATTTTAGCCCAGTTACATTAGACTGAAAAACGCAGCATCTGCCGAAAAAATCTAAGTGAGCTAAAATTTTGCATACACCTTCATTTTGACATTACAAATAATGTCTCAAAGTCCCCATCGATATCGTGCTTGCGTCTTGAGTTATTCAAGGTCAAAGGTAACAGAAATAAGTTTTTCCGCAAATATCTCTATTTGTATGGGTCGTATGACTTTTTTAGTTATTACAAGAAGCGAAGGCTAGGAAATTCTCTACAAAAAAGATTATACAGGTTTTTTACGTACAACTAACCATTCAGTAAATAATACACTGTCAAGTTTTGTAGACGGGCTTTACTTCCTTTTACGATCAAGGAAGTATTGGATTCACCCCAAAAATTCGAAATTGAGTTTTCAACAGATCTTCACGTTCTATAGTCCCCTGAACCCAAAAAAACATGTTTTTGCTCATTGGTCTGTGTGCTTGTGTGTCTGTGTGTCTGTCTGCCTGTGAACAGAATATCTCAAAAACGAAAAGAGGTATGGCGTTGAAACTTGATATAAAAGTTTTATGTATTATCTAAATGTGACAGGAAGATTTTGAAGAAAATCGCATAACCGGAAGTATGGTGTTTACTCTTGTGATTTTTCAGTTTCTTTCGATTTTTTCAAAAACGGCTCTAACATTTTTTTTCAGACATTACATTTTTATTACATTTTGAATGTGTATTGATGTAATATAGCTCATTTTCCAGTTGAATACCTCTAAAATGGTTTATAGATAATACACAAAACTTATATATCAAGTTTCAACGCTATACCTCTTTTCGTTTTTGAGACATTCTGTTCACAGACAGACAGACACACAGACACACAAGCACACAGACCAATGAGCAAAAACATGTTTTTCGGGTTCAGGGGACTCTAGAAAGTGAAGATCTGTTGAAAACACAATTTGGAAATTTTGGGGTAAATCCAATACTTCCTTTATCGTAAAAGAAAGTAAAGCCCGTCTACAAAACTTAACAGTGTAATATTTACTGAATGGTTAGTTCTACGTAAAAAACCGGTATAATCTTTTTTGTCGAGAATTTCCTAGCCTTCATTTCTTGTAATAACTAATAAAAGTCATACGACCCATAGAAAGAGAGATATTTGCGAAAAACTTATATCTGTTTCCTTTGACCTTGAATAACGCAAGCGCGATATCGATAGGGACTTTTGACATATTATTTGTAATGTCAAAATAAAGGTGTATGAAAAATTTCAGCTCACTTGGATTTTTTTGGCAGACGGATTCTAATGTAACTGGACTATTTGCATTTAAACTAAATACCTCTGCGAGCCGCCTTTGTTAGCCTTGGAATTAAATTAATATCCAGTGTCGTATACGGCGTCTCTGCGAGCCGCCTTTGTTTGCCTTGCCATTAAATTAATATCCAGTGTCGTACACGGCGTTTCTGCAAGCCGCCTTTGTTGGATTTGCATTTAAACTAAATACTGTGCCGCACACGGCGTCTCTGTGAGCCGCCTCTGTTTGCCTTGCAATTAAATTAATATCTAGTGTCATATACGGCGTCTCTGCGAGCCGATTTTGTTTGCCTTGCAATTAAATTAATATCCAGTGTCGTACACGGCGTTTCTGCAAGCCGCCTTTGTTTGATTTGCATTTAAACTAAATACTGTGCCGCACATGGCGTCTCTGTGAGCCGCCTTTGTTTGCCTTGCAATTAAATTAATATCCAGTGTCGTACACGGCGTCTCTGCGAGCCGCCTTTGTTTGTCTTGCATTTAATTAATATACTGCGCCGCACACGGCGTCTCTGCGAGCAGCCTCTGTTTGTTTTGCATTTAAACTAATAGTCAGTGTCGTACACGGCTTCTCTGCGAGACGTCTTGTTAGTTATTTATAATTAAACTCGCATTCTTGTGTCTGGTACACCCAGGTGTGAATCTCACGCCTGAGTGTGTGTTACCGGTCATATACTAGTCGCTAGGTAGCGAGTACGAAATTTTGTCCTGTTGTGTGCCTCAGCATGCGACGTAACTTTAGATAAAGCACTTCCCAGCTGGGCGTATCCCTTAAGTAGGTAGTACTGATTGTTGTACGAGCCGACTACGTCGGAACTTGTAAATGATTATTTAGTCATGCGAAGTGGCCCAATAGATGTATTATGATTTTTCTCTTTGTCTTGTGCATGTTTGTTTACAGGGTGACTGAGTCACTATGTTACCATCAATGTAAGGTGAAGCCCGAACGTGGTGGAAGCGCGCTGCAGGTAGGTTGCCGAGCTTGTCGCTGCGCCGTAGCTTCCAGTAATAGTTATTTGAGTATTTTTCACTCAGTTTGACCCACAAGGTCCAGTTGAACGTGGGTTCCCTGATTTGTATCTTGTGGCGCCCTTTCATTTGGTAACACACTATGTAGATATCAACACGCTTGCCCCGTGGTGTCCACGTGACCACGCCCTCTACCTGAGCGTATTCGATCCGTGGCCTTTAGCCTGTTCCTTACGATTTCTAGGGTGAGCGTGCTCGTTTTCCGGACTTGTCTAGCTATTTGGCACTCAGACAGACACGAGTGTCGTAAGATCAATTTGATACCGTAACACATGCCAGATAAAGCTGTAAGTAGTTTGCCACCCAGTGTAATAGTGAGGCGTTGCAATCCCTTAGATTAATTTATTTTTTAATTTCTTCTTGCCTATGTCCTCTGAGCTCCTTTCGTCGACGTTGAAATGAAGCTTTCAATGTTGAAGCTAAAACCTCCTGTAGCAACCATTAAAAGATTTCGGATTTCGGTCGCCGACTTTGCAGCTATCTAAGGCTTCAGACAGACGTGACGTGAAACAATTTAGTGCATTTCTTGTGCCAGACGTACTTGGTTTACTTACTCTTATTGTATCACTTGAGCCTGATCGTTCATCTTCACCTGGATCATTAGAATGTTGGCTAGCTCTTTGATCTTTACTATCACTGCTTGACAATGATGATAGCTTAACCTTGACATTTCGTTCCATTTCCTCGTAGGTTCTATTTCTCGTTTCTGTTTACATTTCAATGCGTTTCTGTTGCTTTTCTTCACTTGCCTTAAACTTGCTATCAATGTCAGCCGTGGAACCCGGTAGTTACTTCGTAAATTGAAATAGTAAAAATTGCTTGTTCTCTTCGTTCTTTACGCTACTTAACACATTATCATGGGCAATATGAAATAAATCATCAATTTACCAACAAATTTCGCTTGTTTCTGCTTCTCTACCTAACCCGTTCTGTAAATCTTGCTATTCGTGATACAGGGATATAACTTTTTCAATATAATATTCATTTCCTTCTGTTGGAATTCGAGTTTTTTTACTAAAAAACTATAACTTATTTTACAATATTAAGGTCGCACTTGCTTTGGTGGACAATTTAACTACAAGTAAATTATTTTAATAAAAAACACTCATCACTTGCCGATTTGAACGTAGTTTTGCTTCTGTAATTTGGTCAGTGGCGTAACAAGACGGTTTGGCGCCGGTGTGCAAGAATAAATGATAGCCTCTGTAGACCAGAAGTTTCAGAAAAAAGAGGGAAGGGGGGGGGGCAATTTTTGGTCATGCTACAATGCTATCTGGGGCTTCGTAATAATTTCAGGTTAATAGATAATTTGGAAAGTGCCCCTGTAGCATTATCAATTATACCTTTTATAAATGGTAGCTCTTGTATTGGGTCCAGGTCCTGATTCCTCACACTTTGACTGATTTAAAGAAACAGGTTTGACCAAAATATACATGTATTCCCTACTACATACACGTAATAACTTAAAATAAATTATATATTGAATTATGTACAGCTGATTGCAAATAAAACTGGGACAGCTAATATGTAATATTGTAATATGAAGTACAATAACATATTAAATACTCGTAATGATGTTCCTTTTCTTATGCTTCTATCTTTAATAATATTTTATGTATTCAGCTCCGGAAATATAAGTTAGAGAAAGTTTCACACGTTATTAAAAACGCAAAAAGTAGTCTCAAGACTTGTCCCACTTTTATTTGCAATCAGCTGTACAAGATAATTTGTTTTGCGTTAATCCTGGATGGGTAGGCTGCCCTTTTCACAGCGGTGTAGGACCGTGGTGTTCACGACGCCAGGTTGTGGAGCGATCGAGTGTTCTCACGTTTACGTTGGCAGTCCTGTAATCCCAAAACAAATTAAAAATGACAGTTTAGTATTGATGTAAATAAACGGGAGGTTGGAAATTACTTCAACCATAAAGTGACTTGATTTAAACTACGAGTTGTTTAATCTGTGTTAATATCTATGCGAGTGCACGTTTTAGTGATAGTCAGGATGTGCATTTAGCCTTTGACCTGAGGTCGAATTCTTTCTACTGTTATCTACGCTCTGACACGTGCGGTCATCCACACAACGTAAATATTTTAACAGGGGCGGTGAGTTTTGACTTTTGTAATACTTTATTTAACCCCGCGTAAAATAGGGGACTGGTTTTGTAATTTCCAACTCTGTGATTCAAACTGGCTTTACTTTAATGTACTCGGATGTACTCTTGAAATTAACTGTAATCTGACAGGTGTTTTGTGACTTTACTGGATTTGAGTTGATTGTCAGTGTTCGTAGATGTTATATTTGAATGCTAGCTTTATTCCTACGGAATAAACTCAATTGAAACTCGCCGATATTCCAGCCAAGTTTAATTGTGATTTATTCGTTCTGTAAGATTGCCTGGATCGCTCGCCTACGAAATCAAGCTATTTCGATAACCCACATATAAACTCAATTCGTATGCGGACGGTCGTGACAAACTTTACGAAATTGTAAGATCTCCTCGAGTACGCTGCTCGAATTTTGTTTTAAACGCTGCGATCGGCTCTCGGGACTTCTCGCGTATTAAGGAAGGCCTGCGCGGAGAATCGATTCTCCGTACCGCTCGCGTCGATCGAGGGGCTAGCGCTCATCTTGCCAGTTCGAGCGCTTTGAAAAATTTCCATTGTTGTAACGTTCATTGTTGGCCTAGACGAAAATTAAGCGCTATTAATTTTGATCGCGCTTAATTTGGAGTGAAACGTTACACAGGCCTCTCTCTTCGGAAAGCGATGGACTACCGGTGAAGAAGTGGTCGCGAAAACACCTGGAGCTCGGTTACTGGTTCGTCGGGACGGTTTTACGGGGCAAGAACTTTTTATTCTCGACGGATTAAATCTATAAGCTGCTGCGTAAACACATACTCTTTTCAGGCACTCTTATACAAGCTTCGGCGGATTAAACCTACAATATCTTGCCGTCACCTGGGTTTACGGAGACAAGATCACGCTTCAAGATAAGTTGGTTGTCACCAGGAGCTACTAACAGGCGAAGAAAAAAAATAACACGCGGATGCCAAACTAGGGCTAGCGAAATGCCTCGCTGGCGGACAGGGATGTTCTTTCGTTGCTATTCGACGGGAGTACTACTGGGCCGCGGTGTCGGCGTGCAGGTATCTCGGAATACAACTCAAGAAAACATACAGGGTGCATTCAAACATTCTGGAGCGAATGCCGGGGTGCGCGGTCTGCGCGTATACATTCAAATACTCTGGAGCGAATAAAGGCGGAGGCCGCGGTATCGGCGCACGATCATTCAGACTCCCTAGAGCTACAGCAGGCCACAGAAGGGGCGTCCAAACATTTAAATGTTCTGGAGCTAGTGCAGAGGCCACGGGATTGGCATGCAAGCATTTAAACATTCAGTAACTGGCGCAGAGGCCACGGGATTGGCGTGCAAGCATTTAAACATTTGGGAACTGGTGCAGAGGCCACGAAAGGGCGTGCAATCTTCAGGAAATAGGCGCACAGGGTTCGCTTTACGGGTGCTGGTACACGAAGTTCAACTTTCCACATTCTCTCCTTCAAGCTTCGACGATGTGTCTACAATCTCCTGCTAATCTCCGGGTTTACGGTAGCGAGGAGTCCACTTCAGAAGGGGGCGCGTCAGGGGTAAGCATTCATACTATTAAGGGCGGCAGGTCATACCTACATTTTTACATGCACCTTACAGGTACATTCGGTGTTCGCGGGCGGTTCTACGCGGACGGATACTTCGGCGGACTGGAACGGTACGCGGTATCTGGCATTTCCGGACTAGCATACGGAAACAGAATTTCTGAAGATCTATCCGGACAAGGATATTGGGATCTCGGATTCCTCGGGACGGCCTGGACTACCGGTGACGTCTCTAGGCTCTGGTAATTTTCTGGCTATCTAGGCTGTAACAGGGTTTGTACACAATGTTAAAATATGAACCTTACGTTTACACGAACTCCGCCGTAGCCGGTCCCAAGCCCGGTTGAGAAAGGAGGAGGGTCATCTTCAGACCAGGCCAGCAACCTACCTGTAGATGGTAACTATAATATATGCTCACAGACCCAATGCAAGCCTCGGATGCCGACTGAAAACAACGTTGACGACCCGGCAAAGACAAAGGACCAAGAGACTAAGAATGAAAAATACGTTAAGAATGGCTACATGGAATATCCAATCATGGAACACAAAAGACCAAGAAATAGTACAAGAACTGAAAGATAAAAACATAGATTGCTGCGCACTAACTGAGACAAAAATAAAAGGCAAAGGCACAAGAAACGTTGATGAATACATTCTTGCGTACAGCGGTAAAAACAAAGATAAAAGGTCAACGGCAGGAGTAGGTATTATCATTCATAATAAGTTCCAACAGAACATAGAGAACATCCAATACATAAGCGAAAGAATTATCCGCATGACCATTAATCTCAATAATACTCGAATAAATATATTTAGTGTATATGCACCAGATATAAGTAAAACTCGGGAAGAAAGAGAGCAGTTTTATGAAAATATGCAGGATCAACTAGATGCTATCAACGTACACGAAAAAATTATGATAATGGGTGATTTAAATGCCCGTGTAGGCAATTCGGTTATTCCCGGCATAAAACAAGTACACAACGAACCAACTCTAAACGACAATGGAAATTTGTTAATAGATTTCTGTTCCCAAAATAGTCTTCGTATAAACAACACCTTCCACCCGCACCCATGGAAATACAAGTATACATGGAGTAACACAAGAGGACAACAGTCAGTGATTGACTATATAATAACCAACCGAGCTTTCATGCCTAACCATATATTAGACGTTAGAACTCTCAATTCTGCGAATATCGGCAGCGACCACGATTTAGTGCTGTGTAAGATCAGATTAGAATATAAAACAGCAAAAACCGAAAGAATTAAGATCATAGAGAAGCTAAACATTGAGTCTTACAGTGACGAAACAATAAGACATCTGTATGAACAACGCCTTAGCAATAAGATAAGTAATAAAAGCATAGAACAAGATGACTCAGTTGAAGAAGCATGGGAAAAGCTCAAAATAAACATAAACGAAGCGGCAAAAGAAGCATTTGGAATTAGAAAAGTGAAAATAGGTAGAAAAACAAAAAAGGTGCCATGGTTTACACCAGAAGTAAAAGAGTTAGCCGGAAACAAAAAGAAGGCGTACCTAAAATATAAGACAACGGGAAAACCAGAAGACCAAAGGAAATACGTAGAACAAAGGAATCTATCAAATAGAAGAATTAAAGAAATCAAAGAAGATTATTGGGAGCGGTTTACTAAGAATATGGAAAGGGATATGTATGGGGCGCAAAAAAAAGTATGGCGAATGCTCCGAAATAGAAAAGCTGAAATAAATGAACTTGCTCAAACAACAAAGATCTCTAAAGACGAGTGGGTCAATTACTTTGAAGAACTGTACAAAGATGAAAACCAACCACAATTTGAAATACAGGAAACGATAGCAAATAACTTCCAAATAACAGAAGAAGATATAAGAGAAGCCATAAAGAAACTAAAAAACCGCAAAGCAGCAGGGCTCGATGGTATAAATAATGAGCTCATCAAAGGAGGAGGAGAAGCCCTATACGATGAAATCCTTAAGCTTATGAATAAAATAGTCACATCAAGAAAAATTCCTAAGGATTGGAAAACGAGCATCACGATACCTGTGTTCAAAAAAGGAGAAAAAACAACTCCTCAAAACTACAGAGGTATAACTCTTCTAAGCGCAATGTTGAAATTACTAACGAAGATCATCACACGAAAGATTACACCTATACTAAACACAAGCGAAGAACAGCAAGGGTTTCGTCAGAATAGATCAACAATAGACGCTATATTTATTCTGAGACAAATAGTTGAAAAATCAATAGAGTACGATAAACCTGCATTCCTATGTTTCATCGATCTGAGTAAAGCTTTTGATCGAGTTAGACTATCAGACGCCCTGAACGTGATGACAGAACAAGGGATACCGACAGAAATAATAGAGCTTGTGATGGATATGAATACCGACATCAAAACAAGAGTTAAAGTAGACAACGATTATACCGATGACATAAATATATTTACTGGCATTCGACAAGGGGATTCAATGAGCCCCGCACTTTTTAACATAATAATGGACAAAATAATCACAGCAGTGAAACCGCTTCAGGGCTATAAATTAGGGAATAAAAAGATAAACATGATATGTTATGCGGATGACGTTGTCATAATTGCTGAGAATGAGGATGATCTTCAGCGATTTGTTACAGCAGCTAAACAATACAATATGGTGGTCAACAAAGACAAGACGAAAAGCATGACGATATCAAGGGAGCCACTACGGTGTAAGCTAGAAATAGAAGGAGTGATGATAGAGCAGGTCATGACATTTAGCTATCTCGGAATAGAAATAACTAGCGAACGAAACTATTTGAGGGAAGTGAAGCAACAGGTCAACAAAGGTGCTCGAATATCTGGGTACCTGCGTGACGTCACATGGAAAAATAAATATATGACGACAGAAAGTAAAGTCAAAATTTACAAAACAATAGTTCGCCCTGTCATGACATACGCCGTTGAAACACGACCTGACAGCGCTAAAACAAAACAACTTCTCAGGACATCAGAAATGAGAACTTTAAGATCAATAGCAGGGAAAACCAGACTTGATAGAATACCCAACAGAGAAATAAGAGATATGTGCAGCATAAATGATATAGTAAAGTGGGGAAAAACAAGGCGCAAAGAATGGAATGAACACGTGTCTAGAATGGAGATTACCAGACTAGCAAGAGTGGCAAGGGATGGTAGACCACAGGGAAGACGCAATCCAGGCAGACCTCCGAAACGATGGAGAGACAGTTGGATGTCCTCATCACAAGGGTCACCGTAAGAAGGCATTGATGAACAAACAGACAATTGTCTAATCAAAGAGGAAGAAGAAGAAGACGTTTACACAACCTAATACTCTACTATTTCTAGATGCTCGGGCGCCACGGGAAAGACAACCTGCGGCTAGTATAATTACCATAATATTTAAATTTGTAATTATTTCTGGGTGTCGGCTCTAGTTCTAGACTGAGCTGGTTTCTGAAAGCTTTCTTTAAATCAGTCAAAGTTCGGTCGTCCCTGCTCGGGGACGCCATTTTACAATGCTATCTGGGGCTTCGTAATAATTTCAGGTTTATAGATAATTTGGAAAGTGCCCCTGTAGCATTATCAATTATGCCTTTTATAAATGGTAGCTCTTGTATTGGGTCCAGGTCCTGATTCCTCACACTTTGACTGATTTAAAGAAACAGGTTTGACCAAAATATACATTTATTCCCTACTACATACACGTAATAACTTAAAATAAATTATATATTGAATTATGTACAAGATAATTTGTTTTGCGTTAATCCTGGATGGGTAGGCTGCCCTTTTCACAGCGGTGTAGGACCGTGGTGTTCACGACGCCAGGTTGTGGAGCGATCGAGTGTTCTCACGTTTACGTTGGCAGTCCTGTAATCCCAAAACAAATTAAAAATGACAGTTTAGTATTGATGTAAATAAACGGGAGCTTCGAAATTACTTCAACTATAAAGTGACTTGATTGAAACTACGAGTTGTTTAATCTGTGTTAATATCTATGCGAGTGCACGTTTTAGTGATAGTCAGGATGTGCATTTAGCCTTTGACCTGAGGTCGAATTCTTTCTACTGTTATCTACGCTCTGACACGTGCGGAGGTCATCCACACAACGAAAATATTTTAACAGGGGCGGTCAGTTTTGACTTTTGTAATACTTTATTTAACCCCGCGTAAAATAGGGGACTGGTTTTGTAATTTCCAACTCTGTGATTCAAACTGACTTTACTTTAATGTACTCGGATGTACTCTTGAAATTAACTGTAATCTGACAGGTGTTTTGTGACTTTACTGGATTTGAGTTGATTGTCAGTGTTCGTAGATGTTATATTTGAATGCTAGCTTTATTCCTACGGAATAAACTCAATTGAAACTCACCGATATTCCAGCCAAGTTTAATTGTGATTTATTCGTTCTGTAAGATTGCCTGGATCGCTCGCCTACGAAATCAAGTTATTTTGATAACCCAAATATAAACACAATTCGTATGCGGACGGTCGTGACAAACTTTACGAAATTGTAAGAATAAAACTTGCACAATCCGAATTCCAGAGTTGTGCGGAACAAACTTATTATTTTCGATTTACAAATAAATCCTAATAAACGCAGTCCGAGTCCAGAAATACGTTTATATAGGCAGGTACCTGGGGGAAATCGAGTTACTAGTACGAATTCTTCAGGTCGGTTTCTGGTCTGAGTTTGGCTGAAGGCCCTGGTTAATTTAGATCGGTTTCTGGTCGGAGATCCGGAATGTTCTGCGGCGCCAGCCGCTGAGGGCGGCTGGAAGCCCGGTTAAATTCTGGTGAAGATCTCCTCGAGTACGCTGCTCGAATTTTGTTTTAAACGCGGCGATCGGCTCTCGGGACTTCTCGCGTATTAAGGAAGGACTGCGCGGAGAATCGATTCTCCGTACCGCTCGCGTCGATCGAGGGGCTAGCGCTAATCTTGCCAGTTCGAGCGCTTTGAAAAATTTTCATTGTTGTAACGTTCATTGTTGGCCTAGACGAAAATTAAGCGATATTAATTTTAAATTAATTTTGATCGCGCTTAATTTGGAGTGAAACGTTACAATGCAACACTTTAAATTTAAAAGAAAATTAATAAGCTCTTTTCTTAACATGAAAGGTTACTTACTGCAAAATAAAACAGATTTAGATGTTTCAATCCTTTATTAAATATAACATAATAATAATAATAATAATCCCATTATTCCCTATTGTGACATATGGTATTCGTATATTCTCTCCAGTTGTCATTTTCCTTTGATATTTGGCTCAGTTGTGCTATAGTCATTCCTGTCTCTTGTTTTACAGTTCTCCTCCACGTTTTTCGCGGGCGTCCTCTGCTTCTGAAACCCTAAGTGTCCCAATCAAAACTTATCTGCAAATTTCAGTTTCATTTTTTCGCAATGTATGCCCTAACCATCCATATTTTCTTCTCCTAATTTCTATATTAATGTCCACCTGATTTGTTCGGTCCCAAAGATCTTTTTTCGAAATAATGACTGGCCACCAAACACCTATTTACAAACACCTGCAATTTCTGCTTTACCAGTTCTGTAACCGTGCACGATTCTGACCCATAACGTAGAACAGGTTTTACCGATACATCAAACATTCGCAAAATATAACATGAATATTAAAATACATATGAAAATACAAAAACAAAAACCACGTAAAAGAAATACAAATTTAAATAATTCACAAGAAAAATAAAATATGTACCAGGTGAGTTATTTAAAGTGTTACAAGGCGATATCTCGAAAACGGTTTACAATATTTTCATGAAATTTTTGTGAGGTAATAGGGAGATGAGGGGACATATAAATACATATTTTCGACATTTACCTCTTTTTTGTGTTTTGAGGGGTGCGGGGTAACTTTGGAATTTTAAATAGGATGATGCACTTTTGTTTAGAAAATTCGAATCTACGTAAAACCTACGTATATGTACAAAACATTCTTTGAATTGCTCTTTCGGTTACGGAATTATGGTGACTAAATTTTGATAGAAATTAAAAAATAAATACATTTTACCGATAAAACAAGCTTACTTATTTCAAAATTAGAATTCGTTTTCATAGAAATGCATTTTGAATTTTACGTTTTAACGAAAATTTCACATTTTTTTAATTTTATAACCTAATAAATCATATTTCCGTAAACAAAAGCGAATCAAAAAATATTTTATAGACATACGTAGTTTGTTACGTAGATTCGAATTCTATAAACAAAAGTAGGTACATCATAAACGGTTTTCGAAATATCGCCTTGTAACACTAAAAAACTCACCTGGTAGATATATAAATATGTAGGTATAGCACTTTAATTAAACTCTCTTTTGCGAGACTTTGCTAAAGCTAACATATCTATCAGTGAATTAAAACCAAGAGTACTGGCTCTTACTTTCTCGATACTGAGTAATGCAAAACTCTTTAGGCGTATTTGGCTCATCTTACTTAGCAAAAAGTTTTTAATAATTTTTAATTTAGAAAAAGACCTCTCAGTGGAGGCTGTAGTGACTGGACGTAAAAAAAAGAATATAAGCTGTATACTAATTTGGAAAGCTAGCCAATGATGTGTAACTAAACAGAAATTTTTCTCCCACTTCCTTCACTGATTAGCAAAATTTAAAACTAGTTGTGTACGAAGATCGAAATTGTACAATTTACTTTAGTAAGCCGCCATCGAGATCAGTTTCATACGTAGTTTGAAGTAATTTGGCACCCTCTATGACCTCTGCATCTGAGGCAATCGTCAGAAATTTGCGGTTTAAAACTTTGAATTTATAGTATGTTACTATGCACTATGAAATCTAAGAATCACAAACACACACTAGAGCTGGAACTTCTAATCTACTCAAAATGAGAAAAGACTGCGCACTCAAAAGAGCCCAGTGGCGTATCGTAGTCTGTAGCCGCTTTGAACCAATATTCTAGGAAAACTTTTATTTTCACCTAAAACTCCGCTACCGCGGCGCCTATCTAGATTCGGGGCCGAGGTTCTTTGCACCCGCTGCACATATGATAGTTACGCCACTGAATTCGGTTTGTTATGTTTTCGATGAGACTGCATTCGTGATCTTTACGTAAACAACGCGAAGGTTTTGCGTTGCACTAATGGTGATACCACTATACTACACAAATAATTAGGTGTAACTAATAAACAATGTTAGACAACTTGCTTCCTAGCGTGAGGACTCGAACTTAACAGAGTGAGCGGTATTGAGGGTTATTTTTATATTTTTTCGAAAAAAGAACTATACGGAGGATAAAACACTTTTACATAAAAAATACAAATATTGTAAAAATATAAAATCTTGGCGGTCTTTGGGGGGTAAACTTGGTATTGTCTGATTTACCTAAAATTTTGCATGGTGCATTTTTACGAGGTTTGGAACAACCTTGCAGGTTAGGAGATGAAGTATGCATTTGACCATGACTATTAAGTAAAACAATATACCTATACCTTTACCCTACATCAGGATGAAGTTCCCTTTTCATTAAAAAACCATCTCACGTTATAATTCGAAAATGATCAGCTCAATGCAAAAAGCAAAAAGTTTTTTTACTTGAAACAATTCAAACTTGTACTTTCTAAGTACTCTAATTTAAATTTGATAGTAAACTAATTACAGAAATTTACGAAAATAGGGAAGCTTAGTTATTGACCAACATGCAATCGCGCATGGAATGCTTATTAAAAACAAAAGTTGTGTTAAATGAAGTTCGTGAAACTAATTCATGATTTCTGTTATTTATCGCGTCTCTATCTGCCATAGTTTCAGAGACCATAAAACACATGTTGGTGTATAAAATATTTAGTACCTATTTTATTGCTGTTAATACTGTCCGTAAGTCGAGCCAAGCTGTGAATAAATAATTGGGTTGGAGATAAATATTTTATCTTTTCATATACAAATGTAGGTCAGAAATGACTGGTCATTGTTGTCCTTTGGTAATTATTAGTGATAGTTGCATATGTTATTTCGGTTACTCTTATTATGGCAAATAGTAGGTATGTGAATTGTTTACAGCTCATGGAAGTGCCATGGTCCGTACAAATTTAGGCAACCTGTATATAATTATGGCTCCATCGGTATAACGAAGATAGAAATTCTGTACTCGCTAAACTCTTATCCTATCAATAGAACTTAAACAAGGAAAATATAGAGGGATACAAAAAGTAAGCTGTGATAAAGCTAAAGATTCGCACAGTGCAGTTTTAATTTTAACAGAAAGGTAACGCTTGTGATGATGTAATATACGAAAATTCACGTAGGCTTCTTGGATGTTTTTCGAAATATGATTGTAAAATGCGAGGGAATTGTCCAAACATATGATATAAAATAGTAGTACTAATCTAAATATCACAGCTTTTGCAGTACAAAGTGGCCAACGGTATAATAAACACAAGAAACAAATAAGTGTATAATTGCAATACTACTAAATGGACAAACTACATTGTTATATATTAACTAATGAATATGATTATCATGTCATGCATGACAGACTTAATAAAAAAAAAATGCAATTTATCTAACAGCCGTCGCTCACATGAGACAACCTTGTATAAAAATTTCAGATAAATTTGTCATTTATCAATTATTTCTAGCAAGGTTATATTGATACCTTATTAAAATTCAAAAACTGTGCAACAACTGCTTGCTAGTCGAGCTACGAGTATATGAATCCTCCCTCGCACTTATTCCATCTATGTTTAATCATAGGTTCACTAAGATTAAGTCACTCTTAACCTCATTGCATTTTTTAATTTTCGCTGAGAACCTACAATACTCAAGCAGTTTTATTGTATGTTGTAGAAAGTAGAATAATAAAATAGGGATCCATAAATAAATTAGAAGCTTTCGAGATATAGATCTACCGACGTATGTTACGTATGCCATAGATGGACAGGGTAACAAATTATGCTTAATCATGTTTACCATAGATAAATATGCACAACTTCAATACCTGGGGCATATTTTGCGAAACGACAAATATAAAATGTTTTCAATATAAAATGTTTTCATCAACAATTCAGTCATTTTTAGATAAAAGTAGCACTGGCAGGCCCATCATATCGCTCTCTCTCTCTCTCGCACTGTGGCCCATGTAGGGCTTCTTCGGTCTCGTTTACTACATTCCTCCACTGTTCCCTGTTCCCTACATTCTGCCATCTTTGTTTCGTTTATTTTCTTAAGGTCTGCGGATACACTGTCTAGCCATCATCCACGTTTTCTTCCGTCTGGTTTTCGTGTTAACGCATTTTTCGTAAGCCTGTCTTCCGGCATCCGCCACACATGTCCCTGCCATCTAATATGTTTCACCCATCCTACTATATCTTGACTTTAATATAACTGTCTGACCTCGAAATTCATTCTCGATCTTCATCCTTCATACAGTAGACCATATATTTTCCGCAAGACTTTTCCTTCGAATCTATTTAACAGTTCCTCACTAGTCTTGTTTAGGGACAATGATTCACGTCCATAGCAAACCACTGGTTTAATTAGCGTTATGTAAAGTTGTATTTTACTGCTTAGAGACAGTAGTTTAGATCGTAACTGTGAGTCTGAGGCAAACATGGTTACTTGAACTCGTTAACTATTTCAAATTCCTTGTGTAGTATTCCGAGGGATTGCTCTCGTAGTTCTGCTCTACTAGTCCTCATGTATTTTGTTTTTACCTCGTTTACTTGCAGTCCCATTCGTTGTCCCTATTCCTCTATGCATGTATAAATTTCTGCGATATTTTCTTTCCTTCTTCCTATTATTACTAGATCATCTGCATAGGCCAATAGTGACGCACTTCTATTGTATATTGTGCCTCCTGGGTTTATATTCACTTAGAGTATCACTATTTCCAAAGTCAGGTTAATCAGTAGGGGTGAGAGTACGTCCCCTTGTCTGGCACTCCTTTTTACTTTGCATATCCTACTTTCTACTCACTTATTTCGCTTCCGTAACCGTTAGTTTCGTTAGGCGTGTTAATTTTCTTGGAATCTTAAATTCTCTCATGGTCTAATAAATTTTATATTGGTTTAAGTTGGCGTACGCCTGTTTGTAGTCGACGTATAGTTGGTGAGTATCGATGTTAAATTCCCAACATTTCTCCTAAATCGTATGTATCGTGAATACTTGATCATTTGTCGATCTCCCTCTTCTAAATTCAACTGGACAGTCATCAATAATAATTTCTTCTATCAATGGGTTCAGTCGCTTATATTTTTTATTATGTGTTAGTACTTTGTATGTTTTTGGTAGCAGACAGATGTCTCTATAGTTTTCACATTTTAGTTTGTCCTTCTTTATGGATGGGACAGATGATGCCAACTTCCCATTCATCTGACATTTTCCCATATTATTTATTGGTTTTAAGATAGGCGAGTGCAACTTTTCGCTACCTTTCTTGGTCAGTTCTACCGAAATATCGTCTATTCCTGGAGACTTATTACGTTTCAGTTTGTTAATAGCCTCCTCAACTTCATAATATGAGAGTATCTGAACTTCCTGGTTGTTTGGTTCTTTTCTCATCTCGTCTATATCCTGGGATGGCTTTTGCTATTTATTTTTCCTGCTTGCCTGGACCTCTTCTTCATTTATTTCTGCTTCATTTAATATAAATTAAAAATGCTGCGCCCATACCTTCATTATTTCATCTTTCTCACAGGTCAATTCCTCCTCGTTGTTCCTGCAGATATCGATTCGTGGTTGGAATCCTTTTTCGCGTCGTTCACTGTTTTATACATATTTCTGGCATCACGCTTTTGTCGGAATCTTTCTATTTCCTCTTTTTTTCACACACTTTCTCTTTTTCCTTATGCAGCATTTATTGGCGGTTTCCGTGCTTGTTCCTATATTGCTGCATTTGCTCGTGTCATACACTGTAACATCTTCTCTCTGGCAGCTTTTTTCTGTTGCACCGCATTTCTACATTCTTCGTCAAACCAGCCATTTTTATTACTCCTAGACTTTCTTTCAATTACCTCTTGTACCGCCTCCCTGATAACGATTTTTATACAGCTCCATTGGTCTTCTATATCTTCACGTTCAGGTTCTTATTTTTCTTGAAGTTTGGCATTGCGGATACTTTCCACGATGTTTTCTAACCAATATTGTATAATATTGACCAGAGTTGTAAACATACGGTCTTTTCTGATTATGTCGTCCGCACCATTAACATTTTCTTGAGTAAATGCAGAACGCGGTCAATTAGCGGGTGCTGCACGCTCATAAGTTATTTTACCACGTTTGAACTCCATAGAACAAGTTCTTAGGATAATAAAATTAGCAACGCAAGATGCAGACTTAGACGCTTTGTTTATAATTGCAAGTGTTTATGTGACATGTGACATTCACAGATAACACGACTCCTGGTGACAGGCAACAAGCCGCGGCTTTGCCTTGGCTTGTACTTGCCTACCTCAAATGTTAATAGGTACTTACATTTCTTGTTACTTAAATAGCTATTAAAAGGAGTAGCAAGCGCTTAGGAAGAAAACGAAATATGTACTATAATCGTAAATGCTGCACAAATACATTAAAACACTGATTTATTGCTCATTCGCACATCACATTATGTATAGTTACAGTTAAAATTGTTGTATGTCAATGTAACGTATGGGTCATAAGTTTTGAGAAAATGCTTAATCAGCAAAATAACGAAATTTTATTCAAACGAAAATTAATGGTTAATTTTAGATTTTTTAACAACATGAAAACTAATCTCAATAACAACAAAACACGATTTGTTTACCGATTTCACGACAACTAGATCAGACATCAAAATCGAGCAGAAATTTCGAGGCCACTTTTTATCAAAACTTATGACCCATACGTTAAAATCTAATTTATTATAAAAATGAATTAACTACGTATTATCTTTTTAGATCTACGACATGCTAATCCTTCTGGACAGAATAAATATTCACAATGGATTAGTCCTACTTTTGTTTGTCACATGGTATGGATTTACGGAACCTCAGAATAATATAGATTCGCTTGGTCCAGCAGTACAGACCATTGCAGACATATTTAACCGGAATATTGGGCCTTCATCTGATGATCCTCAGGATCTACTCCTAATCGAAAGGATGCATGTAAGGACCTGTTAAAATGTTTATGTTCTACCAGTACATTAATTGAAATTAATGACTCTATTTTAAGGTACCTTAGATACAAAATAACGCTCCAGGGCAATTATTTTCTTCATAAGAATTCTAGGGTAATTATGAAAAATTAACAATATTTGTTTCTTTGGATACAACTTTTATTTCAAAAATTACAACTGATATTTAACTAGGAAAATGTAATTCAAAATCACTTTGATATATTAAATGTACAATTTTCAAAATGGCCCGACAATGAAACACCTCCATTTATATTTGCCTTTGCAATCGACGAAAAGTCGCTTGACTTAACCTCTAAGACAGATTCTCCGACTGTTGTTAAACCAGCCACAAAAGACGCATTTGTTCGATTGGAACTTTCGCTATTGTCGACATATCCTCTAGCTGCTGAGGCACTTTTCCAACTCCCTAATCTCAGCAGATTTTCTGAACTGCCCCCTGCATCTGATAGCAGTGTTGCTGCTGTACGCCGTAAGCAATGGCCTGTGTATGCTTTAGCATCGGGTAATTCTAATATTTCGCGATTTTGAAAAGTATACTTCCAAATGTGTTTTTACCTACAGGCTGTACAGTACATGTCTTATCACGAACACATAAGAAAAATCTATCACACACACAGTTTTTGGGGCGCAATGCCATGTATTCTCTGACAACTTTCAATGCATCCGTTTCATTTTCGGTAACTATCATAAAGTTCCTCCGTTGACCGTTTTTTGATTGTAGAATATCGGTAACAATATCCGTACCTCTGTCTCGAACGTCACAAATTCGCATATTCACCAGCTCATTCCTCCGGCATGCTCCAAACACGCCAACTACTAACGCTACCTTATCCAACAGGTATTTTTCGGACGGTACCTCTTTGAGAAACTTGATAACTTGGTCACGGGTGAGAACTTTAGATTTTTTAGGCAGATAGTTCCTTCCAGTTTGTTTCAAGAACTGCTCTAGATGCACAAATTTCTCATTGGCCTTTATACTTTTGTTGATTATTAATTCCTTTTTTAACATTGAATACTTTATCCATAATGAATTCGGAGCATAGTGCTCCGACAAATCTTGAAAATACGCCATTAAAATTATCTCATTGACTGTACTAACTGAATTTTCACTCAACCATTTTTCAAATGAATCGTACTCTTTGTCATATGCTTTCTTGCTCTTTTTAGGAACAAGTGCTTCAGCTGCTTTAGCAGCTTTTAATAATATTTCTTCTGAAATTTCACCTTCTTCAAACATTTTTATTGTGCACCACTGTCACAATGAAAATTAATGACAGCTCAGCTAATGTCACAAATCTAACTTAGATCAGCTAACTAGATCAATTTTAAATACTATATCATCTTATATAAGCCGTTCACGACCTTTTTGGGACAGAGTTGGCTATGATTTTTTTTTCGTGTTGGACTAACTGATTCGATGATGTAGCGGATGCAACTTTTTTTCTGTCAGTGTCTGTTCGACATTTTTTTGCCACCACATTGCAGATTTATTCTTTTAATATTCGTAAGTAAATAAATGATTTATCAAATGTGTAAAAATAATTTGAATTACCTTCAAAGGAAAAGTCAAAATGTTCAAAATAATTTTGTTACAACAAAAAATTTCCATTAAACGATGCTACTCTCAATTTAAAAAGGACAGACCAAATTTAAAAGAACGCGAGTCGATGTGGAGACTAGAGAATATCCGGCAACAATGTACCTATTCAGAAAATATAACCTTAAACTGAAAACAACCTAACCTAACACAAAAAGTGTCAATTTCCATGAGGGAGTTTAGTTGCAACAGAGGTTCTGCCAACCAAATTACTAGATGGTCATAGCCTCACCTGACCCAAAAAGATCGTGTACGGCTTATATTATAAGAGCTGATGCCGCCGGCCGTCCGACCGTAAGCACTGGCGCCCGCACATGAAGATCGTAAGCGCGAGTGGCACCGGCACACGCAGCATGAAGGGCCTGCATATTAGCAAGTGGCGCGCGCACATGCCGACCGCGCACAAGTGGCGACGCAGCAAGCATTTGTATTGTTGACGCTGGCAGGGCCGGACGTCGGCTGGCTACCAGCTTAAGCAAGCATTTTTATTGTTAACCGTTTCTTTACCCTGGCAGGGCCAGACGTAGGCTGGCCAACGCGTTCTAGTAGTAATTATATGAATTGAATATGAGTATGAATTAGGTAAGAAAATTGGTAGGACATAAAACCTTGTTACGGTTCTTTTGTAGCTTTCCCTGTACTAGTAAAATTTTGATAGCTGAACTTTTATTCCTAAGTATTAGCCAGTAGTTTCAGTTGGTGATTTTGCATGCATTAGTATAGTTAATATGTGGTTACGTATGCAACTCCCCTAGTAATCAGCTGGATGTCATTATTTAAACTTATTTTGCTCCAATTCTACAACAGTACGTACATTAATTATAATCTAGATTCCTGGCCTGATTTGTTGCTAGGGTATAACGTTGTTATTTTAGAAGTCAGTCAGATTTTATTTTGGAAGAATTTTGATGTCCTGGAATTTGTGCAAGCTGTGCCCCGGCTCTGTACTTCATTTATGAGCTAATTGGTTTAGCTGCTCTCCGTTTTGATTTGATGGAGGATCTACAAGTATAGGAGCCCTCTTTAAGACGTTAGTAATTGGTGTGTTAGTACTTACGTCAATTTCGCCTCTGCGGATTTATTGGGGTCGGCTCTTTCTGGCGCGTTCAACATGGCTTTCCTCCAGCAAAAGGTAAACTGATGTAAGCCCTGGCTTCTTAATCGATGGCTTACTTGGGAATTTCTTTGTACGTTTTTAGCCAATTTTGACGGGACTCAATTATGCCGAGAACCAGTCATGTGTTCCTGTAATTTGATGTGTTGCACTTGGATTTCGATATCTGCCTGTCACGGTTCCTGCTAGGAAATAGGAGCTCGCTCATCGCCACCCTCTCGCATCTCCTTCGGCTTCCAAAGTAAGGCCCCCTGCGCTGCTTGATCTACTGCAGGAAGCGAGCGCACTCGACTCCAGCCATCTCGGAAGTCCCAGTTGTGATATTGCAAGGAAACCTGCGGGATAATTAGACTTGGGTGTGTACCTTTCGCATAGTTATAGGGCATGCTATACCAATCGCCCCTCTCTTGTGTATTATTTTTGTGATTAGGCGAACCTTTCGCATAGATATTGACAGGGAATGTCATACAGCTCGACCCACTTGATGTATTTTTAGATTAGTTTAGGGGCTGGCTGTACCATTTGTGCTCGTCGTTTACTGAAATACTACTGTTTGAAGTTATCTCGGCTCACCCTAATTATGCTAAATTATAACCTCGGGTTGTCGGTATCGTGTGTGCTAACTGCTACACTAGCAGGCTAGCTTCTTAGCTTCTAGGCCCCACTTCGGTAGTGTTATCGACTCCGTTTAAATATATAATCAGACTCCTATAAAATTATAGCAGACCATTACATTGGAATTTTGTAAGATATTGTAGTGGGATGTTCAGACTTACTTGTGGCACGTTTTAGCAAAGTCTCGCGACACTTTGGGCCCCCTCCATTTGCATAAGCTCAAAATCAAGGTTAAATTTTGTGACAACCACCGCGCATTACGTGTGAAGTTGGAGCTTTAATTAGATTGTGGTTAAGGACCCGACGTCGGCAACGTATCGCTTTGAGTACAATCTCCCGTGAATTATTTACGGAATTTCACGGTCAATCAACATTGTAAGGGCATATTCAAGCTGTTTTGTTTTGTTAAATCATCCCATACAGTATAATGAGTTTGCATTAACCTTCGTTCTCGTATGACCATACAAACGCACGGTGTGTCTGTACTCTAAAAAAAATTTGAAGTAACGTCTTAGTATCCATTGGAGCTAACTCTCGAGATTGTAAGTTAGCCTTACGCTTGCATAGCCTCGTTTCACCGCGCACTGCCTCACAGGGCGTGTAATAATTATTGTACCTGCGTGAATATATTCTGAGTTATAATAGATGTTGCGATAGTTTAAAGCCTGCCTTGTTTTATTTTATTTCATCTATTATTGTATATATGTTTATGTGTATCTTTTATTTGCGGGTTTGCACTATAGCACTGAATAGTTAATAAACGCTGTGATAAGTTATTTGGTCTTTAATAATTTGAATTGCTGGATTTATTTCTTACCTTGTGGAGGTCCGACGCAAGGATTAGTCAACGTTGAGGACCTGGCGCCCTCTCCTTTAGTTTTGTTGCAGCTTTGCTGGAACCCCGACCCTCTCGGCGAGTTAGCCCAATTAGGCCGATAGATACCAGCCGGCAAAATATCTAATATAACTTTCGCCAACAGGTAAGGCCAAACCTTTATCCTTCATTACAACCTTGAAGGCACCACGGGCATTATGAGCTAAGAGGTATCATTAAAGCGATTTGGCATTAATCAACAATTTAAAATTTAGAAAACTAGACGGCGCGCCGACTGCTGTGGTATATAGTCGAACTCAATTTTGCCAAGTCTAAGCAGTACTAATCCTAGCAAGAGATCTTTTACACGCTACACATCGTAGTAACGTGGAACCCACAGTTTTAAAATTTTTTCCAAAAAATGTATCCAGAAAAGAAAAAAATTGCTGATACTAACTCAACACAAAAGACTCGACTAGTAGTGCTATATCTTCTGATAAATTTTTCAGTACCATTCAGCATTTTTAGAAGTGTCATCCGTAATAGAAAATTCCATTATTTATAACAAACTTGTCAAAGTGGAGATGTCAAAAGTGGAAAGTGGAAAAAGAACGTCTGCGTTTAACTGAATGCGAGATACCAGAGGAGTCAAAGTGGAAACGAATTGTCATTATAACGATGTCATTAAAATTTCTAGAAAAGAAGATTGTTCTTCAAGTTACTGGGTGGCTGCCGCAGCTTACAGTTAGGTACATAATATATAAAGAGATCAGGAAAGAAGATAATAAACGTTACTTACATTATTTCGCCCCATTGGTTGAACTGTTGATAGAATTTAATTTTTTTTAAACAAAATTTAGAATGGCAAGATATTCGAAAAGAGCCAAAAAACCTGTTAAATGTACAGAGCATTTTTATCGGTGGATATCGAATAAATAATGCCTTGTGTTAGATTTATGGAGAATATTCAAAGACATCAAACTAAATACTTTTGCGAGCTGCATGTACCAACTTGTATTCTATTGCTGTGACCTTGCTTATATATTTCTAATCTCAGGGTTCTTATCACTAATAATCTCAATCACTTACCTGTAGCACAATTTTAATAGGATGAACGAAGATTAACAAAGTTAACCCTCCCCTTTCTCTCGTATAACTGCCAGACAAATTATTTTTTAAACAACACCTCCATGTTGCAATTTAATTCCAGTAAATTAACGCACAAGTTGAGGCAAAAATAGATATTTTATTTAGGTACAACAACACTATATGGAACTAATTGCGGTTAAATAAATAAATTAAATAAATGTTAAATTATAGTTGACAAAAATCGATTGCTATTATCAAATCTCAATCAATTAAGGCTTAATTAAATCAATCGCCTTTTCGGAATTATGATCAGATTACTTGTTTAATTACTCCTACAAAATATTTCTGAAACCATGGATACCTGTGGATTTCAAATAAATGATTTTAAATGGGCAAATTTTACTTTTAATTATCAACCTAAAATCTACTATTATAGTCGTTTTGACTTCGACTTTTATGTTTTTGTATTCCGTACAGAATGTAATACATTTTCGCACACACATAAACTTTGGACGTTCTACCGGATTCTCATGCGATATTAGTTGGGCTTTACTTTTAGTTCCCTCGATGGGGGTACAATTTTCTCGCTTCTGCTCAGTTAATAAATTCGCTGAATGCGGCACTGCAGTCGTACGGCAGCTAAATTCGTTTGTAACTCGTTGCTCGACCTTGGTTTTGTTTGATTGCGGTCTTAAAATACTTAGTGATGAGTTGCACAGCATGCGACGCTCAGCAAATATTTCTTTGTCAATATTGTTAAATCGCGTTTGTAGTCACTTCACAGCTTGTGGTACTAATGTTCGACGATTTTTGCTAATTACTATGACAATAGACAAAGAATTATGGCAAAAATCACGCTTTACAAATAGATTTTGTTGGTGTTGAGCTTTAACCGACGCTCCTTTTCACTGGGTCTTGCAAAGAGAGAATTTGTTTTTGTTTATAAATATACAATTGACTGAAGATGGTCATGCCAAGTAACAACTTAATACCAATGTAATACAGTAAGACTGTTAAGCAGCAAGATTTTGTTCTTCATTACCCTATTTCTAATTTCACCTAGTACATATAAGCTATTAACTTTTAAGTCGTTCTAGCCTTTTGGAAAACGGTAACATAGCACTATAGAGCCAGTCCTGCGACTCAATAGCTATAATTGGAGTGGACTTTTTACGTTGAGAATATATTATAAAAATATGTTCGGTACCCAACAATAACATAAATGCAGACATTCTATATTTAAAATTTTTATAGGCGTTAGTCTCCTCAATGATAAATTTCTTGGACGTAAATTATACCAAGGCAGTCATTCTGCATTTATACACTCAAACTCAGTTTTTCAATAGGAAAATATCAGTTTGTTTGAGTGCTCACGTTTAACAGTAATTTTGCTCTGTACCATTCAAATAGAGGTAAGCCGGCCTTTTTTGTTCACTATTTATCGGTTTCCTTTTTATATTGTTAGGATTCATACCTAATGTGAAATTAAGATTTTTTTTAAATATTCGATTTTCAGATGGTTGTACTGATGAATTGAATTCGACCTATCACGGCGATAGTTATGACTACCACCTAGTTCCAAGTATTGCACGCTTATTTGAAATCTGGCATAGAATTAATAGAGAAATGTGATCATGGATTATTTAATCATTATTGCTATGGCTATAATTTTTGTTTATTCTTACATACTTGGTTTGGTTTGTGGCTTTGTAACAGTAGTTGAGCACCAAGTTTCGTCAGCTGAATGCAAAGTTTCGGTAACAACTCTAAACAATGTGACTCTTTTGGATAAATATTGCTACGGTTCTTTATGACTTTAGTTTATTTTTATTGATGTGAATAATATTCTCTCAGGGTTTTATCATGTTATATCTTATCTTATCTTTTTAGGTCGACAGCTAGCATGCAAGTGTTCGACTATCAATCTCGTCGGGTTATTGCAAAAATTTTATTAGGACACACAAATAAAAAAATAACGCTATAAATGTGAAGAAATTAACATTCATTGGTTAAATAACTGCATTTTTGAAATATTTATAGGATTTATAAAATTATTGTTAGTAAATTTAGTTTTTCTATAACCATTTAAATATGAACAACTTTCGTCACGTTTTACCCCAACCGAAAACGCCAGTTCCGGGACCAGTGATAGAATATCCCATAACGTTAACTTTCGTCTCTAGTGACGAAAGTAAGTGGTTGCAATTTCAGATATTAAATGCATTCTGCCATATCCAATTGTAATTTAATTTTACAAAGCACAATGGAAAAACATGATACGTATAACGTAATAAATGCAAAATACAGTTATAAAAATTAACACGAAATTGGCAGGACGTCTCATCAAGTAGCCTTGCTCTCGGACGGTGGTGTTTTAGTGCAGTAGTAGTGAACCATGGTTATAGAAAAAGTATAGTGTTTTACTCGTCGAAAAGCATTTTCTGCAACTTGAGAACATTATCAAACTCGGCTACGCCTCGTTTGATAAACTGTTCTCTCGTTTGCAGAAAATGCTACTTTCGTCACTCGTTAAACAATATACTATTTTGAATTCAATCTTAAATAATTAATACTGTATGTTTACATGCAGTTTAATCTTACATTTATTTTTAAATTGTCTCACAAACATTTCGCTTTAAACAACTGTTAACTTTGTTTGTTTAGAATTTTTATAATTTATTCTCTTCAAATTCAAAAAATTGTTCAAGTGGCAGTTTTGTTCATTTAATAAATTTTATTATTTTCACTCAGATCTGGTATTTTTATATCATCTTAATATTTCACTTACATTCTGGTTTTCTATTTTCGAGCTTAATTTATCTTCCTTGACATAATGGAAATACCTCTACTGCATGTACTGCTTACATCGTCGTCAGCAACACCCGCAAGTTATGCTACACGCATAGCACCAACATCTTCATAATCCTTGGTCCATCTTCTTATGATGACCACATTTATTGTATAAAAACATTTTTTTCCGGGCACATACCAGTATATATTTTTATTGTAAATGAATTTTTATACCTTCAGCTTGATTTTAAAGCTGCATGGTGTGTTTTTAATTCAAAATTTTTACATACCCTAATTGTTGTTGTTATTTTTTATATTCTCCAAAACCTTGGATATCAAATATTAAAAAGTTACAGATTTCTACTTTTCAACTATTGTGACATTTAGCTGCATATGTCATATTTGGGTTAAATTGTTCTCAGTTTGTGCCAGTCTTCAATTGTGCAAAAATAACCCCTTTATACAAAAAATATGTAAGAAAGTTATGTTTTATCTATTCTAATAATATTTAGTATCGAATTACAACTAGCTCCAGGGCTTTGTTGTTTTATTTATTATTATATTATTTGTGATAAAAAGTATTCTTGAGAAACTTCATATTTGCGTCGACTTTTGAATCAGTCGTGCTATGTTCAATTTTTTTGAGAGTCCTTTACTTTGAAACGTTTGAAAATAGACACATTTTTCAGGGGTCGCGGTATCTCAAAAACAAATTAAACAAATGTGATTTATTAAAGAAATATTTAAAGACTCGCCATTACAAAGATTTTGAAGATTTAGAACTTGCTGAGAGGCTAAAACAACTGTGTAATTTGCTAAAAGACAACACTTCTCCCATTGAAATTTACATTTGTAGTGCAAAATTAAATGGCTTTGAACGTGGCAGTGGCTTTAAGAGCTTTGCTTTGTTTACCAATAACAGTAGGTAGCGGAAAACACTCTTGTTCGAAATTGAAGTTGTTTGAAAGTTATGTACGATCAACTATGGGACTAGAGCCCAATCAATTTAACAGACTACAACAATGGGTATTAGTAATAATAATAATAATAATAATGGTTTATTGTCCAACCGAAAAAAAAACAATTATAGGATAATAATTAAACATGAACTAGCTCAAAATTTGCATTATAGACAAGTTTTGCAAGATTTTACATCTGCTGAACTGCGAATAGAAGAGTATTAATTATAATTAAATAAGTATGTGCTATGAGACTATCACAAGATGTAATAATTATAAACTTCATCGACAGTTTTAAATAAGAATTTTACTATTCCAAAAACATTTAGAAATTATTAGATAGCAGGAAGGTAGCTTTCAAATAAACTTCTGGCAAACTCTGCAGGTGATCCTTTTTAGGAGACGCCCAAATTTTAATTCCACGGATTGGCAAAATATTTAGTGCCACCTACGTATGCTTTGTAGCTTAAAAATAAGCTGGCATCCTCCAGTAGTGCAAGTTGTTCTTAGATAACGCATTTGGAAACACAAGACGCTCTGTAGAGACCTTGCATTCTTTAGAAGCGTTTACCTTCTCATTAAGACCCTTCTTGCAGTTTAGTTTTGTCTTGACACTTACGTGCTTTTTAAAAACACTAATCGTCTTCTAATAAACGTAAATTACCGGCACTGAGCATAACACACTACATACACAACAATGCACAGCATGGAATTTTATGAATATTGGGAACTGGATGGTGAACATTTATTCATTGTGAATTCAAGAGAGACACGCATTTTATAGTAGCAGTGCACAGTGAAGTTCCATTATACAGGTAACGCAGACGTTTTTAGTGCTAATAAATATTACTTACAACTTTAGAGGAATAATGTAGGTATCCAGATCGTCGCGGTTACAATCAAAACTACTTCAAAGTAGTTGCAACTTTGATGACCCGTTTCAGTAGCATAAATTAGTCGTCGCTACCATTGCTAGCCAAATTCAAGTTTTTAAAACTTTAAGGTGGTCCCAAAAGTAATTACGACGTTTTTAATACCGGAAAAGCTACCTACAAGTCATATACATCTACAAAGTAACCACTAGTGGCAATAACTACGTGGCAGCAACTACCTATGTGTCAAATCAAGTTATTCATACATCAAGGTCACAATTCTAGTAGCGGTTACGTAATAGTTACTCATTTGAGGGACCTGTCTCAGTTAGAGGTCCTTAAGTGCATGTGTTGAAATTTCAAAATGCTTTTGCAGTTATTTTAATTATATAATGCACATATTCCAGAAATTACAACCGACAATAAAGGATAATGTTGCTTTTCCTTGTTCGTTAAACAACACTAGAAGCAATAGGCCCCCAGAAAGTGTTCACTTACTGCGACCAGGCGATGTGGATATTATTGGAGCAATTGGTGACAGTGCGACTGCTGGACAAGCTCTTCTTGCAATCAGTCCAGCTCAAGTTCTTTCTCAAGCTCGTGGTCTATCATTTAGTGGAGGTAAACTTTTATGATAAATGGGTTTGTATATTAAAATAATCAATTTGTACCTTCACTCTGCAGTTTTGATAGTGTTTCTAGTTGCCTATCATTTTAATAAATGTTTGACGCTAAACAGTTTTGAATCATCGACACTAATTTGTTAAACTAAGAAAAGGAGGAGCCACCTGTCGTGGTTCTGCATATAATAGCTTTGACAGTAAATTTTGGTATAAAAAAAGATTACCTTTAGGTTACTTTTAGATACATTTCAAAGTTAATTTGTTACCTACTTATGCATATCTTTAAAAAGTCTTAACGAATGAGATTATTTTTCAAATGCCGAAATTAAAGTAGCGTTGTTAATTATATATACTAATAATTTTAGGGGGACAAGGAACATGGAGAAATTTTCTTACGCTTCCAAATATTCTTAAGGAGTTCAATCCCAAGTTAATTGGTTATGCAAAAAGTGATTCGCCGTTGTATCAGAATGACTCGCAGTTTAACGTAGCTCAAGCTGCAGCGTTAATTAAAGACATGCCATATATGGCTCGAATACTAATTACTCGCATGGAAACTGATACAAGGGTTAACATAAAAACTAGCTGGAAGGTAGCCGTAGTAAATCATATACCTACAACAAAACTGCCATAAAAAATATTCAAATTGTAGATGGTTACTATATTTCTTGGGACTTTCGACTTCTGCGTTGATGTGTGCTACAACCGTGAAGATATCGCAGGGAAATATAGAAGAAAATTAACTGCAACGTTAAAAATGTTAAAATATTACTTACCAAGGACGATCGTTAACTTACTACTGCCGCTTGGTTAAGTAGTTTTGACGTTTTCAAATTATTTGGCTCAATTACTACTTTTTACAGATCCAAGCGCTATGGGAGATTTAACAACATTAAATAAACCTTCAATTTGCACTACCGTGCACAATTACGCCTGCCCTTGTATTTTTAATGCAAAGTTTCAAAAACAGCAAGATCAATTGCATAGCATTTGGATAAAATTACATCAAGTGGCAGTAGAGATTCTAAAGCAACCTGAATTCGATACAGAAGATTTCACCGTAGTTTTGCAACCGCTAAATCTTCAATATCGCGTGCCGAAAACAGACGACGGTCTTACAGATTACTCTTACGTATCAGGAGATTGTATACACATGAGTCAAAAAGAAAATGCCAGAGGTATGTATGCTTGTAGATATAAATAAATTGCTTGGCAGTACTTTAGTCTTCACTCGTTTACAGTAAACTATAGCTGGAATTCTTTGTTGTCAAAGTATGAGTTTAACAGGTTGTAATGCGATATACTGTGTGCACTGCAGACTGCCAGTTGCAAAGTGTAGCTTATTCGTTAAGTTTTTTTAAACAAACTAATCTAAAGCCGAAGAGTAATCTTTTTACAATTACAAGCAGTTTTGGGTTCAATAATAAAGTAACTTCTCAGTTTAGCTAATTACAAAAAATAGCCAAAATAAAGGCAACTCTATAGTACCACAGTATTGCTAAAGAAAATGATCCTAATTGTAATAGTTATTGATGTATTAAGGGTGTATAAGAGGCGTTTCTAACTCTCAGCATGAAAGCTATAGCATGAGATGCAAAGCGCTGAGGGCTATAACACGAAAAGGTCCGAAGAAACTGGCTTCGCCTGAAGTGCGCGCAAACCTTTACGTACAATTGAAGTTTGGTTAAAAAGAAAATCCGAATTATATAAATCGTTGTCAATATAAACATGCCAATTGGTACAGTTATTTTAGCTGAATATTACCTTTGGTTATAATCGATAAAAAATATGGTTTGTAGACATCATTTCGTTACAAGGTTACAAGTTTATAATTGCAGACGTATGTTCTTTGTAGACCGCTGTTGATAGCAATATGGTTGACCTTTTTTATATATTAAACTTTGGCGTTCCATTATATATTATTACTAGCAAGATGCCCGTTTTTCGTACGGACTACAAATGTTTGTTTTTTCTTCTAAATCTCAAATGCATTCTAGAGTGTCCCTCTTCTCCATCACTCAATACGCTAAACAGTTTACCCCTTTTCGCTTCTTAGGGGTGAAATTTCGAAAAAAAATACATCTATGTTGGCTTGCGTCATGCGAACCACCTGATCCCTTGCTGACGGCGCCAAGCCGGGGAGGTGCCGCACTCGATTACGCAGTCTGATTCTATATCTCGAACATGTTGTATCGTTGGATTGCAATAAATCGCACATGAAACAATTTAGTGTGTTATTTCTTATTTAATTACTTCAAAACTACAGTAAAGCTTACATCTATATGCCAAAAAAAGAATGATCTAACTCAACAAACACAGGAGATACAAAGGGTTCTATAATTCACCCCGAATTCAAATTCGTACCTTTTAAGAGTTGATTAGGGCAACGAAATGTGGTTTTAGACATTTGCATTGGATAGCTATGCATGCAAACACCAAGTCGATATCTTACCGGGCCTAAGAGATATTGTGGGATTCGTGAAAACCTAGTTTACCTCTTTTTACCCCTTTAGGGGTACATTTTCCAAAATCACTTAAACCATTTTTTAGCTATTTTAAAAATATATCTATATGCCAAAAAAGACTGTTCTAACTCAATAAACATAGGAGTAACGAAGGGTCTTTAATTCACCCCCTACCCCTTTTCAGTTTTTCCTCCTTTTACCTCTTTAGGGTTAAAGTATTAAAAATCCTTTACACCTCTTTCTAAATATTTTAAAAATACATCTACATTCCAAAAAAGAATGTTTAACTTAATAAACATAGGAGATATTTAGCGTCCTTTAATTCAGCCCCAATTCAAATTTGCACCTTTAGGGACTGATTAGGGCAAAATCCTAAAATACTTTTCTAGGTATTTGCATTGATAATCTTTGCAAGTAGACACCAACTCGCTATCTCATCGGGTCTAAGAGATATTTAGGAACTCGTGAAAACACATTTTACCCCTTTTCACCCCGTAGGGGAGGAATTTAAAAAAATCTCTTTTAACCATTTTATTATAAAATGGAACTCACAGCGAAAAAAATTTATAAATTTAACCCCTCCCGCCTCCACTTTTCAGTTTATCCTCCTTTTACCCCTTTAGTGTTAAAATGTTCAAAGTCCTTTACGCCCCTTTCTAAATATTTTAAAAACCCATCTGTATGCCAAAAAGGAATGTTCTAACTCAATAAATATGGGAAATACTTATGGTTCTTTAATTCACCCCCAATCCAGATTTACACCTTTAGGGGTTGATTAGGGCAAAATCCTAAAATACGTTTCTAGGTATTCACATTGATAATCTTTGCAAGTAAACACCAAGTCGATATCTTATCGGGTGTAAGAAATATTGAGGAATTCGTGAAAACACATTTTACCCCTTTTCACCCTTTTAGGGGTCGAATTTCAAAAAATCCCTTCTTAGCACTACCTTACGTAACAAATCGAATCTTCCACCCAAATTTCAAGTTCTAGTACCAGTGGTTTCGGCTCTGCTCTGATATATATACAGGGTGTCTCAAAAAGAATGGGACACCGATTAGTCATAGATTTCTTACATCATAATAAATCGATTAAACCTAATATACCTTAGTACAAAGTCCCTTCCGTAAGAAGTTATAGGGCCTTGAAGTTCAATTTTTTATTTTTATATTTTTGTTAATTTCACATGCTATTGAGATGGGTAAGGAAATCAGCAAGTCGATTCTTACCATGACCCCATATGGCAAGACATCATCGACATACCGAAGCCAAAGTTTCGGTTTGTAAATGGTGCTGTTCAGTGCTTTCGATTCGAAGACCTCCATGAAGAGATTTGCAATGACGGGAGACAAAGGTGAACCCATCGGCGCTCCTTCTAGTTGCTTGTAGCGTTGACCATTATAGATGAAATAGCATCCATAATAAGATCCAGTTTACGATGGAATTGGAGAAGAACAACCACCTTCCATTCCTAGACGTTCTCATCACCAAGAAGAATGGAAAATTGGGGCACACGGTTTATAGGAAGACCACGCACACCAATCGCTACCTAAATGCTAATTCACACCACCACCCTGCTCAACTACAATCAGTCCTGACATCACTTGTTTGTAGATCAAGAAGGATAGCCGACAAGGAGAATACAAGACAAGAATTAGCAACCCTTGCTTGAGTATTCGAACAAAATGGTTATGGCAGAGCAGCGATTAGGAAAGCGTTCCGACCACCGAAGACCAAAACGCAAGACGCAGAAGAGGAGAGACCTTGTGGCACGGCGTACCTACCTTACATCCGAGGCACGACAGAGAAAATCGGAAGAATCCTTAGAAAATGTAACATCAGGACAACCTTTACCACGGATAGAATAATCCAGTCCATACTGAGGAATCCTAAAGAGTACATCCCTTTGGAAAACCAAGGAGTCTACGAGATACCGTGTCGGGATTGCGATAGCAGCTACATAGGCCACACCAACCGGAGAATAAAGGCACGCAAGGAGGAACATCAGAATTATGTTAAGAAGATGGAACACACTTCATCGCTAGTGCATCATATATGGGATACTTCGCACAACATTGATTTCGACAACACCAAGAGCATTGCCAGCGTCGAACACAAAGACGCATGCATCATACGAGAAGCCATCGAAATCGTGAAACGTCCGAATTGTATGAACACCCGCGACGACACAAGCCGATTACCTGCATCGTGGTTACCAACGTTACTACAAGCAACGGCCGGCCATTCTCTGCGAACACCAGCCATTCTCTGCGAACACCAGCCATTCGTTCTAGCAGTACAGCTCCCTCGATGCTAGTTGCCACAGTAATTGATAAACAACCTATTCAGTCAGCTGTACATCAAGTTGACAGTCCGTCGTGTTGCCGCTTAACTAGAAGCCAAACCAGGACTACAAGGACTTGAAAATGACGAATGTGATTTCGTCGAAACGTCGTCCAACCCCAAACGCCATTCAAGATGTTCTTCAACCAGTTGAAGAAATCTTCAAATTTATTAAGCGGTATGACACCCTGAAATGTTTACCTTTAATACATATCAGCCGCGAAAATCTTCGTAATATTAATATATATATATATATATATATATATATATATATATATATATATCTGATATTTCTGAAGACCTCTACTTAAATGTAGTTTGGAGACCTTACCTATTTGCAGCTGTCATTGCACCCAGCTGCAAAATAACTGTTGTAACTGTGGTTTTTATTAATACGAATTTATAAATGGTAACTGAAATGACGTCACCGGGCGATAATAGTACCTTAAGTACCGAAGTGAGAAATTCCACCGAGGTCTGTTTACTATTTTATTCCCAACCACTTCATTCTAAACAAGAATTGAACAAATGGATTTGACAATGCTTCATAACAGAGCTTACGCAAATAATACTACAATTTGGCGAAAATCCGTTGCCATGACGGCGGTCGGGACTACTTTCCAACCGCTGTCATGGCAACGCACTTCCACATCGGTTGAGAGGTTAAAGTTGGTAATAGATGATTTCTGAGACTTTCACGGCCATTGTCATTAAGTAACTAACGACTTCCGGGATTGGACCGTGTCATGATTGAGATCGAAGAACTCAACGTTTCGCCCACTTTCGTAAAGGGCTTCATCAGAAGGAAAAAGCAAAAGAGCACGGTAACTCAACGTGTTAACCACGCCAGAGGCGAAACTCTTTGCAAGGGAAGGGATAGAAGAGCACGGTAACTCAACGTGTAAACCACGTCAGAGGCAAAACTCGACTAACTATCGGAAGGAGAAAGGCGAGAATTTATAGGCCAGCGCAGTCGCGATTTAGCAAATGCCGTCGCGTTTCAGTGGCGGTGGGTGGGGCTTAGGAATTAGTACTTTCCACATAGAAGGAAGGGGAAAGCCTTCGTCCCGATTGAGATTGTTAGGGTGTTTTTAAATCTCAATGGCTTCGCGAATCTTTCTGCTAAAGAAGAATGGGGATTTGCAGCTGATGGAAGTTTCATCAAAAAGAATCTTATGACCAGTATCACGTTGGTGTTCGGCGATGGCTTATGATGAAACGAGACCCCACTTGAGACAGCGCTGGTGCTCAGAAATGCGAGTTTTTACTGAGCGACCTGTTGCACCAATGTATACAGCATTACAAGAGCAATGTACTCTATAAACACCTTTAGATGACATAGTGTTTAATTTATCTTTAGATGAAGGAAGAACCTGTGAGATTTTGCTTGGAGGTTTGAATACTGTTTTAATGTTTTGTTTTCGAAGAAACTTTCCTACGCGGTAGGTGACTTGGTGGATATAGGGAAGAAAGACTATTGCTGCAGGAGGATCGAGTTTTGGAGGTTTGGGTGGCCGTGGATGAAGATGGCGATTGATGGCAGACTGTATATCCGCAGCACGGTAGCCGTTATTCCTAAGAGCTTTCCGAATGTGGTTTAATTCAGCATGGATATTATCGGGTTGGGATATGGAAACAGCCCGGTGTACAGGGTTATTCATTATAAATTACCCACCCCTTATCATCGTTATTATTGCCTATAGAAAAAAAGTTTTAAATAAAAGTTATGTGGTTATAACTGAATTTTGTTAAAATGCTATCAAAAGTACAGTGGCGTGCATAATTAAGGGGATACAAAAAAGTAATATATTTTTTTAAATGGAACACCCTGTATATTATTAAATTTTTGGAATGATCTTTCTTTCCTGATTTCAAAAATATACCATATGTTACCCCTACCTTATACCGTTTTTGAGTTATTAAACGTCGAATATCTTAGTTAAAGTAGTTAACATGATTAAATATAACAAAGTTTTATTTAGGAAATTTAAATATAAATAAAAAATAACTCATTTAGATTATTTCATTAAAGAAATGTCACTTATCAAACAAAATAGTTGTCATTTTCATAGCTTACTTTAATAATGTTAATGATATTCGACGTTTAATAACTCAAAAACGGTATAAGGAAGGGGTAACATATGGTATATTTTTGAAATCAGGAAAGAAAGATCATTCCAAAAATTTAATAATATACAGGGTGTTCCATTTAAAAAAATATATTACTTTTTTGTATCCCCTTAATTATGCACGCCACTGTACTTTTGATAGCATTTTAACAAAATTCAGTTATAACCACATAACTTTTATTTAAAACTTTTTTTTCTGTAGGTAATAATAACGATGATAAGGGGTGGGTAATTTATAATGAATAACCCTGTACAAGTGAATTGATAACAGAAAGTTTTTGTCTAGGATGATGGTGGGAATCTACATGTAGATAGAGATCAGTGTGAGTGGGTTTGCAATATACAGAATGACTAAGTTTGCCACTGGGTTGGCGAGAGACCTGTACATCTAAGAAAGGAAGGGAACCGTTACTTTCTGTCTCCATGGTAAAGTTAATGTCTGGAAGTCGACTATTGAGATGATTTAAGAAGACGGGTAACGTGTCTTTACCATATGGCCAAATAATATAGGTATCGTCAACGTAACCGAACCAAACCTTAGGTTTTAATTCTGAAGAGTCCAGAGCTATGGTTTCGAAAGCTTCCATGCAGATATTGGCAACGACAGGTGAAAGAGGAGAACCCATGGCCGCACCAGAGATTTGTTAAAAGAACTGGCCTTGAAATAGGAAATAATTGGAAGAGAGGCATTTTTCTATCAGGGCAGGTAGACTTGAAGACGTTTCCCCATGCTCTGATAACAACTGTTGGATTATGACTATGGAATCGGGAATAGGAACTTTGGTAATTTACCAAGGTCTTTCAAGGCCAGTTCTTTAAACAAATCTCTGGTGCGGCCATGGGTTTTCCTCTTTCACATGTCGTTGCCAATATCTTCATGAAAGCTTTCGAAACCATAGCTCTGGAATCTTCAGAATTGATACCTAAGGTTTGGTTCCGATAAGTTGACGATACCTTTATTATTGGCCACATGGTAAAGACACGTTACCCGTCTTCTTAAATCATCTCAATAGTCAACGCAAAATGCTTGCGTTGCGTCTGAAAATTAGGTCTAAAAACGCAGATTATTGATCGATAGTGCATAAAAGGATTTATGTGATTTTAGTTATTATATATAAACAGGTATTAATGATGAGCAGTAATTTAAAATATTAACTCTTTAGATACCTTGAAATATCGGATTGCATTTTAATGACACCGTTGGTTTAATGTTTAGTACTATAGCTGATACAAATGATGATCTTTGTTTTAGCTGCATTGTCTTTATGGAATAATCTCCTGGAACCATTTGGTGAAAAAAGTGAAAAACCAAGCGATCTGTATAATTTTAAATGCCCGACAGCAGATCATCCATACATTTTTACAAGAAGAAATAGCGAATAGTGATAAATAGAATAATACATGAATTTCTTTCGAAAAGTTTATATTAGTTTTAATGTGTTAAGGTATGCTTGTGTTATTTTAGTAGTTAGATGCATGTGCCGCATAATTTTAGTAAAAATATAGATCTACTTCCACTATGTGTTGTCTAATTTGTGCATGTTAAGTATGAGCTAACAATGTTTTGTCGATTATATATAACCTAAAGAATTAAGCAGATCAAGTAGTTGCATTAAACTGGAATGCAATTCTTTAGAATAACTATAAAAAGCACCTTTTAATCAATGAATATAATTTTAAAGAAATTCAAAAGTTTTACCTTTTCTTCATATTTATAGAAGTCTAAATATGTTCAAGATAATCTCTTTAAGTATTAGAAGAACCTATTACATAAGCAACATCTGTGATTAGATAGTTATAGTCTTCTCAAATTTAGTTTTACAGATATCTGTAAAAAGCTTTTTATTCCACCGCATAGGTGGCCTTCTTCTAATTGAAATAGTTTTTTTTATTGAATTCTAACTAAAGAAGTTAGAGAAGAAAATGTTTTATTGTCGTTCATTAGAAGTGCGAACCGCAAGAAAGAAACGGTTGAAAACTGGTGAAAATTAGGTGTAAAGAGTAAAAATATTTCAGTAACACTAAACTAGTAAAAAGGAGTAAGAAGTAATGTGAATTACATTAATTGTAAAAAATATATATCGTATTCAGTAAGATTCAAACCCTCTCCCTTGTGGCAATCTGATTTGTAGAGAGACGCCTTACGCACTCTACTAGAAATGCTGTAAACGCACATTATTATCGTTGCGTTGTGAAGGGAACTGTAACGACATAACGGAATTATTGTTGATCGCTGACGATGAAACTTGACACACGCACCGAGACAGCATTCAGAAGTACAACTCAAAGGTACAACCGCAGATATAACGAGGTCGAACAACAATCCCAACACATACAACCACAAGAACAAAATAGGCTTAGGTACAAATTCAAACGGTTGGCGCGATGTAATGTAATGTAGATATGTCTCAACAGATTGGTATTGACTGAATAACGTTCAACTTTAATGGCACAGTTAGAGTTGAACTTTTTAAAATTCGCATGGAATGGAATTTCCTCGTTGTGTTTAGTGCTGGTAAGACGTACCTTTCATACGTCCCACGTTAAGTTCAAGTTCAAATAGTTTAAGAACGAAAAAGTGCGACAATTGTAATGTATATTCATTACGTACGTGGAAATTTCAGCGGTGTAAAATGGTTCAAACTTTCGGGACAAGATAAAGAATCTTGAAAATACCTCCAGTGTAAGCGATAAAATTGAAGTGCATATTGCTAGAGAGAAGAAAATATCTCAACAATCAGTCATAGCTCCTGAGTTGCTAAATTTAATTATATTGATTATCCAAACCACTGTAAAATAAGAAACCTAAACATTTGTCAAGAAAATGGAAAACTTTCCCGCATTTATTGACCTTTTTCTTGCTAAACTGGATGAATATACAGCTGTAATAAAAACTGTCCCATCAGACAAAAACACATTAAAGAAAGATTACGAAGACTTACTAATCAAGTATTGACAATTAGATCCAGAAAGTGTGATAAACATTGTTACTACACTCGATCATTATGTAGGTAGGGATATCTCAAAGCTAAAAATACAAGCAGCTCTTAGGGTAAAATTCGGGAATATTAAGAATCTTACTACAATAGCTCAATTTATAAATCTATTTGTCAGAGTCAGCGTTACGCCGCATTTTAGTATAACTTAGTGCCCCAACAAATATTTATGAGTGAACATCTCACACAATCCATCAGGCAAAAAATATACACACGAATTGAGAAAAAGTCTTCAAGTATATGTGGTTTCAGGATGGAAAGCTGTTTGCCAAAGAACCAATACGACCTTCGTGAGTAAAAACGATAACACCTTTTCTTATTAATATTGACAAACTGTTAAATTAAATTAAACTGTTTTCAGAAAAGTTTTCTGATTTTAATACTTTACTAGCTCTTAATGTCAAAGAACGTACCCAACTAGCACAATTGTAGCAACTGTAAAATTTGTTTTTGTTATTAGTCACTGGTACGTAATAGGAACGTTTCCATTGCCTACATTCGACCAAAATGAGGAATAATTTCAGGTGACTGCAACGTTTAGGCAACATTCCTGGTACTGGTTCGTATACGTTACAATTACATTGTGATGTTTGCATTGTTTTTCGAATGATTTTGTTATACTCATGTTTCATTCTTCCTTGATCCTTTGTCAGTTTCGTATTCGTATCTTAGGATTTTTCAGGATGCTAAGCAAAATTCTGATTTCAAATTTAACCTACCTTGATTACTAGAGTTAGTTTTGGAAGATATGCGTCTTTAGTCGATCACAGTAGGCATACATAAAAGGAGAAATAATTCAAATTGGTAGCTTAGTTTGTTTAAGGATCTGTAGAAACCACAACATACTGTATATAGCCAGTTTGAGTTTGCATGATTTGTTGTTGTAAATTAAATATATTTATTATACCTTAGCATAGCTTAAAGTGCGCGAATAGAGTTCTATTCTGTGTGCTACGTGTTAGATTTTATATATGCACGATAAATGAAATTAAACGACGTTCGCGACATTGTTAGTCAGTCTCCCGCAGACGCAGTCTTAGTAGTACGTGTGTAAGCGACTTACAGTGTTAAATCACCGAACGAAAAGATAAATAAGACGAAGCTGGAAAGCAGACAGTAAATAGTTTGTTACCTAAAGTATTAATGCACAGCAAACCTTTTCCTACGCTTAACTGAAATTTTTATCGTGTGTAGAACACGTACGCACATTGCAAATCCGCCAAGGTGCTTGAAGATGTTTCGAATGTTACTTGACTTCAGCGACAGAGTGGCGACAGCGCTCGAAGACAGATATTTTCCCAAGGTATTTGAAGTGAATTTCTAACGAGTCATTCAAGGAATGACGTAATCCACGGTAAACCCAATCCATGACACAGCTGTTCCCAGGCTCAATCATAAAGTAACCTGCTACCGAAAATTCTTGCAGTTTGAGCGATAAGCGTTTGCTACATGATGTGTTGTAAAAAGCACGCAATCCTAAAGGAATGCGCATAATTATTTAGTTGTATCATAAACTAATGTGTTCAGGAATGGTCATTCATTCTAGGTTTTACTCCGGATGTTTACGGTTTTACATTTGTTTTGAAGATTAATATATGTATGGCGCAATCAAATTGGCTTTTCTTTTACATGTTATTTGAAGTCAGTTTCGGCAACGAGACAACTACAAATTTAGGCCAACTTTGTGTTTTGGCAGATATTAGCACTTCATAGCCACCAGTTGGTACAAAGTAAGAGTTACGTGCGTACTGAGCTAGTTAGGTGGACAAAGGGCAAATAGTGAATAAAACCACTAAGGCGTACTAGATGTCAGCTTTGAATTTACCGAGTTTTAACTCAAGCAACGCTGATGATTTCTAAATTTTGCTGAATGTTTTTCTGCTGATTTCAGATTTTCTGTATCACGATGACTCGAAAAGTATTAGATCAATCAAAAAATCGAAAAGAAGTATCTTCAGCTTTTATTTTAAAATACCATCCTATAATCCACGCACACGAATTTTAAAATACCCTATATAATATCACCTGTGGTAACTTTGAATACTACAAAAAGTTATATAGCAACACTTTATGTTCGTAGTGTTCCCCAAAATCTATATAAAAGTATCTAGGTATTTATAAGCACACCAGAAGCTACATATTGGTTTTACTGTGTTCGCCTGGCTATTTTACATATATCCGCCATATTTTCCAAGCGCTTTTGGAAGAAAACTTTGTATCGCTGCAAAAATTTGAAATAACACAGTCAAAATGCAATGTCCACAGCATAATAATTCATCTTTATAATTTTCAGAAACATGTTTTATTTAATATTTTACTGACAATCTAGAATATTTCTTAGATTGGTGGCATTTTTAGTTTTTAGAGGTGCAATTACAAATTATACACTCCATATACACTCCAGAAAATTACAGTAAATATTAGCTGTGATAGCTCTCTGAAACTTTTATTAATATAATTACAAGCTAAAGAAGAGAATACTTTATGTTGGAAGACAAAGAGGTGTTATGCTTAACTTACCACTAACACCAGAAAGGGAGAGGATAGTGGTAAGAGTAAGCTACCATATGATCGAAAACTTTTCCCCTCTAGAGTGCTGTGGATTTGTTTTTAATATAATTAATGTTGGCAGCGATGAGTAAACGTACTTAATAATATAACCTACACAATTTTGACAGAATCACTTACATTTTACAGGATGTTCAATACTGAACACAAGGTGGTGCTGTGTATGGAAAATGCAGGAAATCATTTTGAACCGCTGTAGTTGTTTTTGTTACTTACATTTTTATGTATTCCTCAAAAATGTTCGTAATTGTCAAAATGACATTCTTGATATAACCTTAAACTGACAGATATAAAATGCCAATGTGAATTTTACTACCACGACTGCCAACAAAAATTTTTGACAAAATAATTCTACAGCCCTCTAGAGGATAAAAGTTTTCGATCATACTGTACTAAAAACCTATGGTTGTCTAAACTTTGTTGTTACCATTATAAATAATGTTTATAAAAGTTAAGAAAACATTCTCGTTACTTGATTAAAAAACTCATAAGGCCTAAGAGAATTATATAGACTATAGAGATATCAGTTACATATCTATCACTTGTTGTTATACCGGGGGTTTAAAAATTATTGACTTGGCCGCTTCCATAAAATATGCCTTTAGTAAAAATGTGCCACCTTGCGCCGATTGGGTCTAAACTACAGTAGCTAGTAGCTAACTTCAAGTCAAATAACGGTACTTACATATTTAAATTGATTTATTCATTTATAATAAACAACTAGCTTTAAATGCACAAAAAAAACGGCCACTTATATGTTTGGATTTAATACTTACACTTATCATATTTCATACTGCCTCCACATATTATGCTATACTATAATAAAAGAAAGACAGATCGTAAACATTTTACTTCAAAATATCCAATTATAACAAGAACAACAATAAAATTGCAACAAAACGAAAACTCAACAACTAATCAATGTCTAATAGCAACCCTGATAATTTCTTTCAGAGACCACTAATATCTCGTATTTAATCCGCGAACCCTGATGACCTTTCTCATGGGTCTAAGCATACTGCGAATGAGGTCCGCAATCTCCTCCAGGTTGATCAATTCCCATTCTTCGTGTAGAGCTGATTGGAGGTCCTGTAGTGTTTCCGGAAGCGCTGGCCGGCGGCGCAGGCAACATTTTAAATTGTCCCAAACGTGTTCGATGGGATTAAGATCTGGGTTACGAGCAGGCCAAACTGGGCCAAAATGGGGTCCCCCATGAGGAGCACGACAGTCCTGTATATATCGATGCGCATTTATTGTTCCACGTTCCCAGACTACAAGGTCTGTACGGGCCTCCAAAAAATACCTGCCCAGATAATCACAATTGATGCTCGAAATGTACACCGCCATTGGCTATACACGAATCCATTCTTCTTTTCATGATTTCAAATGCTGCATACAGCTGTTCTTCAGTTATTCTTTGCACAGCACCTTCTATCGCTTCTTCTAATTCGTCAAATGTGTGCAATCAATTCTGGTAAATTGCATTTTTTAGATGACCGAATACAAAGTAATCTAGAGGAATAAGATCTGGCGACCTTGCCGGAAAACGTCCTCTCCCGATTACTCTGTCACCATAATACCCTTCAAAAACTGACAAGTTGCTTGGGCAATATGCGCAGTCGCATTGTCATGCTGAAAATAACCCTCCTGGGGCTCATCATCGTGTAAGTGCTATAAAAATTTGCAAAATATTACGATAACGTTCCGCATTAACAGTATCGTTGATAAAATTGGCCCAATAATTCTTCTTCTGGAAATTGCAATCTATACTCCAACTTTCACTGGATGCAACGGTGCCTCATAAAATACGTGAGGGTTTTCAGCACTCCAGATTCTGTAATTTTGTGAATTTACGTAGCCACTGAAATGAAACCAGGCTTCGTCAGAAAAAAATGTTTTATCTAACAAATTATCATTTCGGAAATTCACATTAAACCAATTTCAATATTGCAGACGTTTCTCAAAGTCAGGTAGAAATAATTCTTGAACTACAGGCACTTTTTAGGGATGGAAATGCAGCCTCCGCTTTACAATGGTATGGCACGATCCATACGACAAACCAGTTTGTTGGGCTAATTGACGTAAAGGTTTTCTCGGACTGTGTTCAAGACGTGTTCAAGAGCACGTGCATCTTGCACAACATCTTCGGTAATCACTGTGGGACGACCAGGTGACTTTCCTCGAACAACTCTTCCTGTATTTTGAAAGCGATCAACAACTCTGTGGATGTGACGGCATAAAACTTAATGTCCTACTTCTGCTTCGGGAAATCTTTCCCAGAATTCGACAATACACGACATTATTGGGTGAACCCACCTCCCATTTTCATCTTTGTTTCCATTTCGGAGATACGATTGTAAAAGGAATTTGTCCTCCTCAAGTGGAAATGGCATTATTACAATCAGCAGTTCTAACCTAAAATGCAAACATTTAGTAAAAACTTTGAATAATTAATAAAAAGAAAGAACTGATTTACTTTTGTCACAAACTTGGATGCTAATGTTAGTTTTGAAAAAAACTGTTGTTAAAAATATCGAAAAATATTGAAATGAACTGAAAATTTTAATTTACAAAATATAACCGAGCTGAACTGATGACAGTTGATATGCAGCTAACTTTACTGCAGAAACTTGACGTAGATATTGATAACCACCTGCGCGGAAGAAAGTTTCTTTCGGTCAGTTGTTTTTGATCTCCCGGTATAAACGTATCCAATAGTGGTAACGGTAACCCTTATAGAGACTGTCATGTAAGCTTTATACGAGGTACTCGTATATAGTGGTAACTGAAACGTTATCATAAACCATTATGTATTTTACCAAAAGTTTTATAATTTGGGGATGGTAATATATACAGAACCTTTATAAAACAAAATTTTTTGATTAGATTTGTAACATCTCGTTTAGGTATACCACAGAGTAGATTCGTTTTTCTGGTGTAATTAACGATGAAATAAAAAACAAAAAAGTTTTACAAAATGATCTTTTAAGTAAAAGAACCAACCTTCTAATGGTTCAAAGGTGATCTTTTACTGGAAACCAATTTCGACAAACCTCTCCTTGAATATTTCAGGAAGTTGGTGTCCAAACGAATAGCAGATAATGGCTCCCTCGAGTGTAGGTCAAGGTAACTTCCCCAACATTGTAGGCGACCCTGCGGATTCACTCGAATTGTTTTATTTCTCACTTCGAAACAGTGCTTTTAATATTATAGACACTGTAGGTGCAGGGTTTGAATAGGACAATACCAATCTTCCTCCCAGAGTTGCAACCACCTCTTTTATTTCTTGATCCTGAAACGGCATACTAGTCTCTTTCACTGGGATTATTTATATTAATATAGGTGGGTGAATACGGTCCTATAGTCCATGACTCGATCAGTCTTGCGTGTGTAGTGTTCGATTGAGCGAAATCGACATACAGTGAAAGAACTAGAAGCGGGTAAAAAAGCTTTACAGTGATACAATTTTCTGCATAAGTGTGTGTAGCAGAAAGTTGTTGCATTTCACGTAAAAGCCACATTAATCGTGTACAGAGCAAGTACGCGAATTGGTAAGCAGCCATGCATGGTCTCCATGGTCGCCATGTCAGTACAACCAGGATATTTTCCCAAATCTTTCGTGATTAATTAATACGCGTCGGCGTGGCACTGTTCACCTCACGAATTCCCAGGTAACTAATTACTGGAAATGTAGCATAAACGACCAACAGTCACTCCATCTGTGTGTGAATCGAGCTAACGTAAAGGAGTTTGCTAACGAACGTGAATGGCGCTGAGTTTTATGCATGTAATCGAATATTATATAATCGGACTTTCATTGTGCTTTTACTACCACTGTCTAAATATAAACGCAACTAGTCCCGACCCCTCGCGTTTAAAGTAAATTTATTTATTTTATGTTTGTGTTTCTGAATGCCCAATCAGTCTATGATTAAATCCTGTTCTCTTTTGTTTTCTGAATAATTTTATGTTTGTTTTAAAGGTCAAAATATTTATGTGATCAAATTAGCTTTTCTTGTGCATATGTTTGAAGTGAGCCGTAACCACTACACTTGCAGGCGGGCTTTCTGGTTTTGGCAGTTAGTGATCGTTGGTAACGACGACTAGGGCATTTAAAAGAGTTTAATTATACTGAGCCAGCTAGTAAACAACGAGGCGTCTCATTCAACTTTAACGTCTTGTTGAAGACGTTACCAAACGTATCGTTACAATCCTTTGCGGTGTTTTTTCCACTGACATACTGTCCAACGATTTTTATATTTCAAATGCTGGAGTGCTACACCCTTATTAGCTAGAACATGTACTATATAATTAGAAGTTAGTCGGATATTATTAGTATATAATATGTGTTATTAGAGTGTGCGCTTTAAAGATATTTGCTCGAGCTTCACTCCCCTTTCATAAGGAAGGGCCCCAGTAGTGTCAACATACTAATAGAAATATTATCAGCGTACGAAGGTTGTTAAATTAGTAATGTGGGATTTGACCTTATTTTGCGACTGACCCTCACAGTATGAATCACAGCAATACTTGTGTAGTTGTATCTTTCTAGCTGCTTAGTTCATACAGGCTATTATAACTAGCACCAGTGGGAGACGTCCGCTTTGAAGTGTTTCCAAGACAGGTGCTCTTTGATACTACTGTGGTTATCAAATTAACTGTAATATTCTTTATGGAATTGAGCAAGAATTTTAAAATAAACCAATAAACAAAGGCTGCTTACCTTTAAAATAGCTCCCGAATGAGACTCTAATATACTTATAATATTTTTATAAAAACACACAGTTAATACATTATTTTCTAGGAGAAGGAAGTAATTACGAATTGATTGCTAATTTTAGTAAAACGTTTCAGTGCCGTTTCTGTTTGATTATCAGTAGGCAACTTGCTAATATATGTGGTTAGAAGTAAAATTTCTTCTGAAGTTTTTGTTGTTTTTTTATTTTTTTGTCAAAATTTATTACAACAAAAGCTAATAACTTCTCCCGGCAGTCGAAACAGTTAGTGCCTAATCTGTTTACGGTCTAAAGCGAGTTTTACGATACCGCACCGGCACGTACAAAAACTAAGCGGCCGGCGCGAACGATATTTTACATAATCGGGACAGTGACTCACCTAGGGCCGCTGACCATCCCGCAACAAGATATGCCGACTAGACATCAGTGGAGCGAGGGAGGGTCCTTCAGGAAATTACCTACGGGCAACGGTCAAAGGGGCGGTAAACATTGATAAAAATGAATGCGGCGTTACCCGGTTGCAATGACATAAACGAAAATACAAAGATAGACCCAGAGTAAAACCGGGTCATCAAAAGAGCCTACCTTCTAACTTAACACCTTGGCGAAATGTGAAGCTCAACGGAAATGGAAAATAGATGTGCACAGTCTCACGACACTGCAGCGGCAAGCGTCACCAACTTACCTATAACGCTCAGGCTTTGCCGTACATTTATCTTTTCTCACTACCAAATGGGTAAAGTGACATTACATTGTTAAAAATGGAAAATAATGGAAAGTCTAATATACAGCGACCTTAGCAACAGATAAAATCAATACAAACGAACCGTATCTAAGGACAGAAAAAATGATTTTCCGTAGAAGGTCACTTTCCGCAGATGGACGTTTCTATACATATTTTCGAGTATTAAGAAATGAATATTTGAAGAAAATGTATCTATTTATTTATATTAATGCTAATAGTAGAATTTGAACAATTTGTAACGTTAATTGGGGGGAGGGTATTTACATGTTTAATATCATTATTTTCAACATTGTTAGAAATAGAAAATGCATTGTTTACAATATCAATTTCGTTGATGCTTGCTGCATTATCTACAATATTTTCAGCAGAATTTTTTGACATTTCCATATGATATCCTTTTGGCCGTTTCTAATTTGTGACTTAAAGAATCTCTCACATATCCCTCTGCTACAGCGGAGGATTTCCATCCTCCATGTCTTTTCAAAGCAAGAACGTCTGATCCAGTATTAGCTAACAAAGTAGCAGAGGTTCTTCTAAAACTATGACCCGTGTAATTTTTAACATCTTCTAAATTCAAGAATTTTGCAATTTTAAATGGTATATCAGCTAAAGTATGCTTCCCTACTACTTGTCGTACGCATTTACCATTATTGTAACGCATAAAAAATCTACGTTCTTGAGTATTTTTGGGCCGTAATTTTATATATTTTTCAAGAATCTTCAACCAATTATTGCTATCGTTACTACCAGTGACTACAAATCTTCGGGGGATTTTATTTTTCGATTGTAGAATATTGATAATTGCCACGTCAGGTTTTATTTCAACATCTTGAAAATTCAAATTGTACAGCTCGTCTGTTCGGCATGCTCCGGCTATTCCCAATATCATTGCGACTTTCATCATCAAAAATGTATCGTCAGGAGCATCACTGAGAAACCTTTCCAACTCTTCCTTAGTAAAAATTTTGGCTTTTTTCGAAATATAACCATCATTTTTTCTCTTAAGAAATGATACGACCTGCAAATATATGTACAATTATACTGTCATTTAGAAAAAGTAGTGATTCAAATACTACCTGCTTGAATTTCGTCACGTCGATGTTATCATGAACGCACATTGTTAACTTCAACATGGAATATTCGCTCCATAAACTGTTTGGAGACTTTAATATAGACGCTCTCTCATTAAAATAAGCCAGAAATACAGTTTCGTTTACCTCTTTTACTGTCTTGGAAATACACCACTCTTTGAAAGTATTATATGATCGCTCGTACCGTTCTCTCGATTTCGCCGGCAGCAAGGATGCTCGAGCAGCATTGGCACTATTTTCAATTTCAGGGTAATTTTCAAATTCTTCTGAATAACTCATTATACAATAAACGTAGCTGACAGAGAAATAAACTGACAACGCTATCACTGACACACGACTACTGTATTTAATAATTGAATTAGAGTGACTCCATAAAAAATTACCATTACCATTATCTTTCTATGTTTGTTCTCTATCTCCTCCGAAGATACTGGACCGATCGAGTTGTACGATGGCTTAAAAGTTTGCTAATTTTTAGACTTAGATCGTAGGCCGGTTTTTATTTACAAAAAAAGTACGAAAAAGAACATACAGAATCACCCAAGCTAATACCACACGGCGACAGCAGCTGTCACACCGTAGCCCACGGCGACAGATGCTCGGATCCGCTGCTTAGAGGATTTAATTAAATTAAAATTTTAGCTTCTTGGTAGTGAGAAAAACGTAATGCACAACGCGTAGGTAAGTTTTTTTTCTGTCTTCGGTTGTATTATGGACCTCAGCTCCGCTTCGGTCCACAAAAAACGACCTCAGACTGTAATAACCTGAATTTCTTATTGAGTTATTTAATTTTGAGCCATGAATAATTACCACTTTTAATGAACTTCTTAGTCCCGGGCAGTCAGATGCCAGGGTTCAATTTACTCTCTCAAGTATATAGAAAAGTACACATAACATAACAGGGATTTATTTGGGTTTAACTATTTACATTGTAACATAATAATAAATAAAATATTTCCTGTATTCGGTACAACAAATATAAGATCTCTTCTCTGGCTTCTCTGGAGCACTTGGCAGGCAGTCAACCCCTTTTACTTCGCGGGTTGGACGGGTCGCGGATCGCCCAGGGGATCACGCACGTACCGCTGTTGTGGCTTGCGTAAACGTCCTCTAACGGCCAAGACTGTAAACGGAACAATTCGAGGTTAACTTTGTTTATTATTGTCGAATGTTATAAATTCTGGTGAAATCTTGTTTATTTCGGGGGCTGTGACTACAAATAAACGTGGGGCGAAGGCCTGGTTCGCCCCAAGCTAATCCGTAGTGCCGAATAGCTTCTTATAGCAAGTGAAATGACAGTGTATCAAATTTCCGTGGGAAACGGCGTTAGCCTTCAAATTTGCTAATTAAACCAAGGAGTTATTAATTGTTAAATTGACGCACTACGGACAGGCTCATGACGTCTATGAAACAACATTCCTCTAGGTGAGTAAAGCTTTGAAATCTTACAACAAAACTGATTTTGTGGTACCTTCGCCGGTGCCGTGACCTTGACTTCTAGGTAATTATATGTGATTAATTTCGGGATTTGAAACTTTTACTTGTGTGTAAAAGTACTCACAGGGGTTACATGAAATTAATTACCAACTTTCTGGGCGGCGAGTGAAGCTCTCTTAGGTTCTACGAATAAGTTTCGTGTTTTGGCTCAATAAGGATTTTGAGATTTTTGCCAAAATGAAGGGTGACGCCCTTTTAAGTTTTGCGAATATGTCTCGCATTGGTTCTTGCGACTAGCGTGGAGGGCTTCGCCTGAAGGGCTTTAAAATAAGGGAAAGACAGGTCTGTACTCTAAGAGCCGTTTCTACAGGCTGAGAAAAGCTTATAACAGGTCGCTTTGGTCGCTATTCACGAAGCCCTTAAGCGATTGTTATTCTAGCAAGCACCGCGAAAGTTTTACAGAAATCGAGGTTTATTTATAACAGATCGCTTTGGTCGCTATTCACGAAGCCCTTAGGCGATTGTTATTCTAGCAAGCACCGCGAAAGTTTTACAGAAATCGAGGTTTATTTATAACAGATCGCTTTGGTCGCTATTCACGAAGCCCTAGGCGATTGTTATTCTAGCAGGTCTACGAAAGTTTTCTACAGGAATTTCTAGTCGCAGGAACGAAGTGTTTCGGACTGGTTTCAGGAACTAGGTCTCCCGAGGACCTAGAGCAAGACGCGGGTCAGTGTCGGCGGATGCAAGCTCATCTAACAGCGTGCGTTATCTATGTATACTAGACCATACTCTTTATCAGTGCTGGAAATTTGGAAGGGATGCGCCGGACGACGTCCTGTCGATGCGGGCGCAGAACGATGCTTTTGTCGTGTTATCAATTTTCTCGCGCTTTGGCGATGTTTTCTAGGTGAATGTGACGGAATTTTAGCGGGACGAAATTTGAACGCATTCCAATGCGTAGAAATAATAATTTCGGCCGGAGCTAACGTCACACATGCCTCTTCCTACGGAGGAAACAGCCGGTGGATGGAAGTCTTCTTCATGGAGCTACCTCATACGGCTCGGCAAACACCTGGGGATCTCTGAATTATCGACACACAAGTCAGACAACATACATTCTAAAGTTATGGGAGTAACCGGCGCTTCTTCTGGCAGCGTCTACGGGGAGCTTGTGTTCTTATTGAACTTTCAACTGGGTGAATACAGAGGTTGTGGTTCCAACTTGAACTCTTTCAGGATTTCTCGGCGGGGAAAAACAAGCTCAGAAAACTAGGGCAAGAAACTGCTTCTGTGCAAGGCAAACTTTATGCAGTTTTCGGTCAACAGGCGGTTGTCGTGACATTAATTTCCACCTGGATCTTTACAGGATTCAGTTTCACTTAAAACATTCGGTAAAATTTTCAGGTTGTACTCCAGGGCGGGTTGCATACAATTCTACGGGTTCATGCTCTACGAATGGGCGTCTTCTTATAGGCACCAAGGCGAAAACGTGATCATTCTCAGGAGACATTCAACATCATGCATGCGATTAATAATACTGGCGGGTACAACGGTCATGGACAAGACTGGTAATCTTTCAGAATTATCTGGATAAGCGGAATGAAATTTCCTGGACTGCAATCAACCACGTGAAAGCAGTTTCAGGCTAGATGAGACTAAAGATTTCGCGGTATCGAATCATCTGTCTTCTCATACATTCATTCTACAGGCTCATAAAATTCTACGGGGTGCATTCTGAAACAAATGCTGCTTACGGATGCTGAGCTCGCGGTATCGACTCGCATTCATTCAGGATTTGTTCAATCGTGGGAACGTATTAAGGTTACAGGATTAACCGACTTTCTCACGATATTTGAACTTTAACTGGGAGAAATTAGTAGAGGTTGCGGGGACCAACTTACACTTTCAATTTAATTTGTGTATGTTTGCAGGTTACCTCGGTTCTGCGAAGATGGCTTCGACTTTGAAGATCTCGCACTGGACGTGATTTACCTGGAGGGTTCGCGTTCCAAAGACTTCTCGCGAGGGAGGTTGTGCTGCAGGATAGCACGATGCTCCACGTCTCTTGTAGCTGGCTGTACTTCTCAGGGTGAAGCTGTATACCAGGAGACGTCTCGGGAGGAAGTTTTTATGGAGGGAACTTACGAAATCGGGGATGATCTGGACTCCAAAACGTAGTACTGTGCTCAAAGCTGATTTCCGGACTTCAGCTGGGGCTTTTGTACCTTCTGGAATCTTTGTGACCACCTGGAGGCAACCTAGTTGCGTAGATGCCCTGGCCTTCGACGATCGGAATTTTCCAACGGCCTGGACTTCAAACAGGAGCCCTCTATGGGCTGGATTTCCTCTTTTCCATACTTGGAATCGACACCCTTCTGGTGGTTTCTAGATTTCTGGTGTTGGACACGCTGGTGGCCTCGATGGGGCCGTTTTCCAACATTTCTGGAGGTAGTTACAAGCGGTTCTAGCGGCGGTAACATCTGGTTCTGGTATATGTCAGTGAACATGGTTTGTACAATATTTAAAATAATTAATTATACTTTAAATGATAACTAATTATTTTTCAGGTAAATAAATTGCTCGAGCGCCATCATTCGGATTTGCTGGCCTGGCTGGTTGCTGGGGGCTCTAAATTCTACTTGACTATATACTTGAGATTACGTTCCTGCTCGTCGGCGCCATGTAATAACCTGAATTTCTTATTGAGTTATTTAATTTTGAGCCCTGAATAATTACCACTTTTAATGAACTTCTTAGTCCCGGGCAGTCAGATGCCAGGGTTCAATTTACTCTCTCAAGTATATAGAAAAGTACACATAACATAACAGGGATTTATTTGGGTTTAACTATTTACATTGTAACATAATAATAAATAAAATATTTCCTGTATTCGGTACAACAAATATAAGATCTCTTCTCTGGCTTCTCTGGAGCACTTGGCAGGCAGTCAACCCCTTTTACTTCGCGGGTTGGACGGGTCGCGGATCGCCCAGGGGATCACGCACGTACCGCTGTTGTGGCTTGCGTAAACGTCCTCTAACGGCCAAGACTGTAAACGGAACAATTCGAGGTTAACTTTGTTTATTATTGTCGAATGTTATAAATTCTGGTGAAATCTTGTTTATTTCGGGGGCTGTGACTACAAATAAACGTGGGGCGAAGGCCTGGTTCGCCCCAAGCTAATCCGTAGTGCCGAATAGCTTCTTATAGCAAGTGAAATGACAGTGTATCAAATTTCCGTGGGAAACGGCGTTAGCCTTCAAATTTGCTAATTAAACCAAGGAGTTATTAATTGTTAAATTGACGCACTACAGACAGGCTCATGACGTCTATGAAACAACATTCCTCTAGGTGAGTAAAGCTTTGAAATCTTACAACAAAACTGATTTTGTGGTACCTTCGCCGGTGCCGTGACCTTGACTTCTAGGTAATAATATGTGATTAATTTCGGGATTTGAAACTTTTACTTGTGTGTAAAAGTACTCACAGGGGTTACATGAAATTAATTACCAACTTTCTGGGCGGCGAGTGAAGCTCTCTTAGGTTCTACGAATAAGTTTCGTGTTTTGGCTCAATAAGGATTTTGAGATTTTTGCCAAAATGAAGGGTGACGCCCTTTTAAGTTTTGCGAATATGTCTCGCATTGGTTCTTGCGACTAGCGTGGAGGGCTTCGCCTGAAGGGCTTTAAAATAAGGGAAAGACCGGTCTGTACTCTAAGAGCCGTTTCTACAGGCTGAGAAAAGCTTATAACAGGTCGCTTTGGTCGCTATTCACGAAGCCCTTAAGCGATTGTTATTCTAGCAAGCACCGCGAAAGTTTTACAGAAATCGAGGTTTATTTATAACAGATCGCTTTGGTCGCTATTCACGAAGCCCTAGGCGATTGTTATTCTAGCAGGTCTACGAAAGTTTTCTACAGGAATTTCTAGTCGCAGAAACGAAGTGTTTCGGACTGGTTTCAGGAACTAGGTCTCCCGAGGACCTAGAGCAAGACGCGGGTCAGTGTCGGCGGATGCAAGCTCATCTAACAGCGTGCGTTATCTATTTATACTATACCATACTCTTTATCAGTGCTGGAAATTTGGAAGGGATGCGCCGGACGACGTCCTGTCGATGCGGGCGCAGAACGATGCTTTTGTCGTGTTATCAATTTTCTCGCGCTTTGGCGATGTTTTCTAGGTGAATGTGACGGAATTTTAGCGGGACGAAATTTGAACGCATTCCAATGCGTAGAAATAATAATTTCGGCCGGAGCTAACGTCACAAGACAGAAAAATTCACTTACCTCTACTTGGAGCGCAAATAACTATTACAGAGTAACCTGAAAGTGGGCATGCACAGACTCGTCGGAAATCATAAGGCCTTGTTCAAAATACCGTTCTATTGGTCTTACACATGGAAATTAGTGATACACAAAAGGTAAACACAGTAATATATGGACTAACTATATAGCCCAGCTGGGAGACGCTTTAACTTTAACTTATAACTAAACAAACAAATGAAATTAGTTCAACGCGGCCTCAGCGTCGCTCGTAATGTTTCTACAAATAACGCGCCAATTATGCGCGAACTGAATAAATTTAGTTTTACAAGAGGCCTTGGTAGGCCGTTATGAATCAGCAAATTATCATATAAATTAGGCCTGAACAGTTGAACGAATTTGATTATCAATAGCATCCACCAAGCGGCACTGCATTACAAGTAAATACAGATAAATTAGGCCTGACCAGGTGAATGAATTTGATTAATACTAAATACACTAATTAGGCCTGAACAGTTACATAAATTAGATCTTACAAGCTACACACACTTTTTTGTTGATTTTGTCTGGCCCCAAGAAAGCCGCAGCGCTGCAACGGTAGTGAATGATGACGTCAACTCCCCACAGGAAACTTTACTGCGACCATTTGCACGCCCACGCGCAATGAATCCCCCAACAGTTATATGCCTGCCTGGCAAACGAGAATGCAGGGCGTCGGCCGACAGAGGAACAAACGGGGGTCACCAAACAACCGCACGACCGGCGGCACGTAAACACCGGTCAAATTTGTCAATACAACACAAAGCCAAAACTCGCCTTTTCGCGTCAAACACAAGCGGGACCAAACTGTAACAGCACAAACACAAGATGCCGTCCCGAAGGCACGGCGGCTACCAAGAGCCAATGGTCACAGACGCGCTTATGAAGACGGCCAAAGACTGACTCCCAAAGCAAAACCAAGCTAAATTCAAGCTGTGACCAATGACGAGCAAGCAGGAGCACGTCGTTAACTCGACTCGGCGAAAGAGTGCGATGGAAGTTACATTCTTTAGGAAAAATATCTGTTTTGAAATTAATGTAAACGGGACGAAACAAAGTGCATATGACTGAAAAGGAACCTATATACAGGCAAACTTGTCATTTTTGCACCAAAACAACTCCAACAGGTGGCATATCGGTAAAATATAAAAATGTGCTGACAATCTAATAAATAACTTTTGCAGCTACGTTTGATGGTAGCTTGTCTTAGGTCACTGGTTCCTTGAGGGCGTGAACGCTAATCTTAGTTCAGCCGGCTATTTTACCTGACTGCGGACTTGGTACCTGCATAATCAAATTGAATCCGACTTTAATAAACTCCATAACGAACAATGGCAGTTGCGCTAAATATTTTATTCTATTGTCTTATGTGAATTCAATATACTGTTATAACTGCTTATGTTGCAATGGTATTTATGTATGTAAATGGTTTTATGTTATAACAGTATTTATTATGCTTTAGCCATTACGTTTGCCTTTTCTTATACTTTAATTTATTTGTAATCAATTCTCCTTTAAAATGAATTTAAGTAACTCATTTGCTCTTTTATAAATTATGAATTATCAATGTTATTAAATAGCCTTAGCTCTGGTAGAAAACATTTACTCTTAAGAAACACAGCTCGGATTCACACATAATCGAGACTGATTTAATTCCTGAAAACTCATTTTCAAAATTCTGTGACAATTTGTAGCTCTGTCAATGCCACTTCAAATTATGCAATTGCAAAATCATTAGAAATACTTTTTCGTTACACTAATTATCATTCAACAAACATTAAATAGTAAGAACTATCTTTTATAATTACCTCACTGCTCTTTTTCTATGTTTTACTTTCAGTTTATTACATAAATACCTGTAGTCTGTCAACTGCCTATGGACCCCGATATGCTCTTTTACCAAGCCAAATGCATCCAGTCCTCACAAAAGTCTCCCAATGTTGACACATATCCTAGTAGGAATGCAATCAACCACCAGAAACCGCAAGAACCTCTCAGCCAAACACGACAAGACACCTGCTATTTTCGCCAACAGAATTGTCAAAATTGACCAGAAACAAACGCCATCCAAGTCTTCCTTCCAAAATTGACAACCCGTCGACAACCTAGTACCACGAACCTCAACTAGATGCAAGTTACAGAATGTCACTTCAATAACAAGCTTTGCGAAGTACAAGTACAATTCCAGTAGATGAAAACCCTTTTATCTATATCATAAGACGTTCACTTTGCTAACAAACTCGATGTAAGCTACTTCCAGTAAAACCAGCCCCTGATATCCAATTCATATGATATAATTAATTGATAATAAACTTAGTTTTACATCCAATTCCAGAAATTGCTTTTGTGGATTATAACTGTTTAACACAATGGCACTCCCATCATATCCATTCTTCGCTTTAACATCACATCTTCCCATTTTTAAAATTTTATTTTTAACTCTTCTCGACAATTTTATTATAATGTATAACCCTTTACATACGAAATGGATTCAAAATGATTTTATAAAGGGTTTATTTTGGAATTTTCAGCCGCTTACAAACGTTTTACATTTTGTGAGTCTAAATGTTTTTTTCTAATAATAATAAATATCTCCTTAGTGATATTGTCTTGCATATTTTTAAAGCCCAACACTATATAATCTGTATCATATTTATTTAACACCCACTATTTTGAATGATATTTCTCAAATAGGTATCTGATACTAATCATCCACTTTAATTCAGATAATAATTAAATTATGTTTCTTATATTGCGTCATTCAATTGAATTTAAATTCTATTTCATTATTTTACCAAATACGTACATATTAATAATTTTGATATCCTTCTAATACTTAAATTTATTTTTGTAATTAGATACTGTATTATTTTAACCTTCTTTTAATCTGATATCGAACCCTTACACTAAAACTATTACAATACATTAATGTACTCTATACTACGGCATGCATGCGATCTTATGAGCGAGATAAACGTTAACAAGTGGAAGTCAAAGTAAGTTCGCAGTTTTACCAACTTCAACCGCAACTGTTCTCTTCTGGATTAAGGATTACCTACCACCTCTGGCTATGATAATCGCAATCCAGTGGCACCCGAATAATAAATAAATAAATAAATATGTATTTTGACCATCCCTTCTGAAAAAATTTAGACAGAGACTCCCACGATTTTAGAAAAACCGCGCCGGTGTCCCACTGTAGCTAGATAGCTTTGATTACTTATTCTAAATTCATTTTAGAAGGTAACAAGGAGTTATAAAAGGAAATCTGTTGAACACTATGTTCTGGAAAGCATGCTTGCTTCGTCGCATTGCTGCCGTTCCACGGCTCAGAAAAAGTGACACACACAGACAGGCAGCTTACAGCTGTCAATTGCTTTATTGTTCATTGAAATGTTAAACAGTGTTTAACATGATCGCGTCCTCGAATGTTAAGATACATTTAACATGCATCCACTCATTTAACGTGCATGCACTATAGCAGCATCACACATATTCATGGTAGTCCGATTTCGATTTAGCAGTTTTTAGTAATTATTATTGATTCAAAATTATTGCCTCAATGAACAATAAACTAATGAACGCATTTCGCTGCGCTCGCTCGAGTGGTAAAAATATGCTCGAATGTTAAGACTGGGTTACCCCTCTTAATGCATTAATTACTATTAACGTCATAGAAGCGTAGCCGCTATAATTAGTATGTTTATAGACAAGTGTTGGGTCTCTGTGTTACTATATAAAGTGTATCGTGGGTTGCAATTCCAGATAGTACAGTTTCCAGTTTTGAGGCTCACAGTATTATAAATTACTTTAGTGGTCGAACATAGAATTTTTCCATAAAAATTAAAATATCTAATTATTTTTATATTTCAGTATATTTCAAGGAAATCATTAAGAAGTGGGTTGAATCTCCTTTAGGGAATAACATTGTTAAGATACAGCATACCTATTCCTTTGTCCACGAAAGTATAAAATTGCTTACAAAGCATACCTAATATATTCATATAATTTCAAAACGTGTATGTAAGTGTTTTCCGGAAAGAAGTCTAATTCTGGTAATCCAAGCCGAACTTAAATTCATAACTAGCTTCCTACATCTGAACATAAACTGAACGCACGGAGAAGAATAAACAGTGATGACATTAGAATTGGTGCGATATTCAATGAAGTGTAGAAAAGATAACGTCTCTCGACGCTGTGAGCTCATGTCTAGGCAGTTTGAGTATCAGAAGACAACTCAATAAAGCAGATGTGACACGTCGCAAACGAACAGGAAATTTACATCTTGGACAAAACGATACTCCTGCAATTCGCAATCGCGTAAGTGAATCAAAAACAGCGAGCTATAACTTTGGAAGCGCAAAGCTCTGCTCAAAGCATTGTCTCGTCTTTCCCAAAGAATGTGGCGTCCCGCTCGAAATTAATTAAAGTCATACACAGCACGCGTGTACACGAGCTGAGGCATCTGCCCCATCGTCTGCGAAGTTTGGGGAAATATACGGCCTATTTTTGAAACATAAATTTGTATAATAATGTAAATGTGGTGCAATATTGCGAGTATAAGCCGAAACCTAAGATGCATTGTGGTCGTATATAAGGGTTTCAACAAGAATCCCCATTATTGTTAGACCTTATACTATCACTCAGGAAAGAATTTGAACCCTCCGGAATATCAAGTAACATAAATTAATTTTGATCCCCGTCGTTTTTAAGGGAAATGGGGGGTGCATTATTCTAAGCTTATCATATTTATGGACATCTAATAAGTGAATTTATGTTAGCTTAATTACGTTTGCACGGTTGCTCGGCTTCCGGATGCATTCAGGGCAGTTTAAATTAAAGAAAGTCCTTAGAAATCGTGCTTTCCATGTCAATTAAAGCAAAGGAATTTATTACATGTTTTTTATCTACGACAGTGTGTAAAATTTACTTTTAGTTGGCAGTTTTAAGTTTGTAAAACGACTGTTTCATAGTTTGATTTTATTAGTAGCGTAGTCAATACTAACTTGGTTAAAAGTTTTATTTGTTCCTCACTTGTAAGCATCAATTTATCAAGTCACTGTATTAATCAAGAAAGTTTATTTTAACAAGTTACTAACTTGTAAAATCTTTACAAGTTAACTGTCAGTTTTACAAGCGTCTCATTTAGCCATCTGATCGCTCAAACTAAAAATATCGTTAGTGCTGGTCTTATTAACTATCAAGCATTCTACTGTAATGCTACCTGATTATATTTATTTTTGTAAATTAATCTGTAGCAGCATTTAATTGTGCCCTTATGAATAGTAGCTTCTAACTGGGCCTAGGGCCGATTTATTTATACTTGAACTGATTTATAGAACGGCAAGTAACGGAAAATGAATTTATTTAACACTGTACAATTGGTAAAATAATAAAGTAAATCATTTGCATAATTATGTACAAGTTATTCTATTTGACGCAAATCCTGGAGCTGGTCCTGGAGAGGTAGGTCACCTCAGTTGTATGGGCATATGGCAGAGATCTTCGCTATGAACAATCGTTGGAACGAGGGGGAGGGGGATTAGAGTTAGTGTTGGCAGAACTGGAACACAAACTAATTAATGACAGCTCGACTAATTGTAAATACGCGGGATAATGTTGGTTTATTTCAATTAAAAAGAAATTCATTGAAGCTATGAGCTCGTTACTATACGCGTACTATCAATGCACGTGGGTGTCCTTGCCATAAACACTGGTGTTGATTTGACCTAGTTCAAGGGTCTAATTTCAGGCAATCTTATCTGGATTCGAAAGCGTGTTAAGGTTATTCTCCAAGATGGACAAAATAGATTTTCACAGGGTAAGTACGTGGTTTTGCTATGTTTTTGGTAACCGCCTATTTCACCGTGAAGTGCGATACGGGTTTTAGGATCCAAAAATCCAAACTCAGGAAGATTTGGCAATAATGTATTCATCTGTACGTAAATTTAATTAATCATTTGCATGAGCTTCAGTACTTTGCACGAATTTGAATAATCGCACTTCAATACTCGGGTCTGCTTGATAATTAAGTGGATTTTGTTAACTTGTAATAAATTCAACTAGCGAACTACGAAATCCAGCCGTCCGGTAATTGAATTTCAGGAGTCTCTAGGGACCGCCGAAATGGTAAATAAACCCAATCAATTTATTCCGATAACCAGTCATAAATATACAATACAAACGGTGGGACGGGGCTTAGAGAAATTTAAATTGTCTAATACAGTTTATTCCGATCTCCAGTCATAAACTCTTTGAATTTTGAAGGGATGTTTGCATCTAAACTGTCAGGCGGGGCTTCTAAAAATTTAAATTGTGCAATACAGTTTATTGCGATCTCCAGTGATAAACTGATTGAATTTTGAATTTAAGCGCGTACCTGGGGGAACTAGTTCGAGATTGCATCGCATTTTTCTGGTCGGCGAGAAGTGGCGGAATCGGGCCGGACTGTCGAAATAATTTCAGATTAATTCTCAGACTGGTCTATTTCGGGTGGCCCAGCTGAGGTAGGAACGAAGCCTTCCTTAACTGGAGCCGCAAGATCGGACTGGAGAAGCGAGGTTTGCTTCCTCGGAATTATTCTCTGAAAATATCCACGAGTTCGCGGAACAATTTTATTTTATATGTTGCCGTCGGTCCGCCGCGCATCTCACGGCGGTAGAGGAAAATGCGCACTAGACGAACTGTCGTATCATCGGCTCAGAATGATGAACTCGCGGCTCGAGCGGGCTGGGAATTTTTGATTGTTGAAAATGGGAAGATTAAGCGCTTTTAATTTAAAATTAAAATTCGGTAGCGCTTAATCATGAGCGAAACGTTACACGACCTACGATTTGTCGCGGTGATATTCCTAACCGATTGTGATGAGAAATCGAGAAAACTTGACGTTTCCGGGAGATTAAATATTAAAAACAACTCCTTCTTAGCTTTCAAACTACAGAGTTAAGTGTAGAACACGCTAGGCGTAATGGTACCATTCGATTAGGTCGCGTTTATAAAAATTAATTGATTGTTGAAGCGATTTGATGAGACTCCCGTTTACCGATATCGCAGTACTTGATTTTCAGGTCACTATCATTATAGTTGAGATACGTGTACTCCAGCGAATTGAGAGTTAAAATCGTAGAGTTTTGTTTTTCACTTGAAATTTATTAACATTAAAACCTTGTACATTTTATAAGTAAAATTAAATTATATCTACTATTCCAATTACAAATATCCTATCACAGATTGATTTAGAGCGGGCGGACGAAGCAGACGCGTGTGAAAAGTGCTTAATTTAAATCTATTAAAACGTTTTAAATAACTGCTTATTAAGAAGTGTTAAAAAGTGATAGATGGAAGTGCAAATTTAAATATTTCACTAGTGTTAAAAGTAGGCTCACTACAATCCGAAATAAACAAATAATTTAAATTGTTCTCTGAATGTCATTTTTTGGCAGTGGTCTGTTATGATATGTTTTTCGGGCTTTTTCCACTGTCTAGGGTCTAGGGAAAGAGTAAGTAAATTGTACCGTGCAAAATCTATTAGAAAACATAAATAAAAAACTAGATGCATTGGACAGTAGATCAAAACGCATTGAAGATAAATTAGACAAATGTAATGAGGAACTTAAGAGAATAACACTAGAAAACGTAGAACTACGAGAAAAAACTAAAAAACTTAATAACGGAACAGGATGTCAAAGTAGAATTGCTAGAAATGGAGGTTCGCAAAAGAAAACTAGTTTTTCCTCGAATACTTGATGAAGAGGAAGAGTCAGATCTAAAATTAAAAGCAAAAAATCGAGCACTACTGAGAAATATCGATATTCAAATTAATACAGAAAACGATACGAGCGAGTTATAAGACTAGGAAAATATCGACAGAATAAAACGAGACCAGTGCTGATGGAACTAAATACGTTAAGTCAAAAGAGTCAAATCATGAAAAATGCAAGAAAAATCAAGAACTTAAAAGATGCTGCAGTCTGGATTACAGACAATTAAAAAAAAGGGCGATCAAAGAAAATTTTTAGTAGACCATTTGAAAAAAAGCCAGATAAGACGGATATACGCCATTCTTACTATATAACAGATTAGTGGTTAATGGAGAAAGCTTTAGGACCGACCAGTTATGTGATGAGGAGAGCAAGAAAAAAGGAAGAACAGTTAGCCAACGCTAGCCACAGAATCTAATTGATGAAAAATCAAAGAGAACAAATTTAAGTGATTTAAAAAACTGGCGTTAAATAAACTCGATATATAAAAACCAGATGACGACCGCTACGATTTAAGGACTTGCGACTATGAAATTTTAAATAAAAAAGCAGAACTCAAAAGTTATAAAGTTTTTGGATGCTGAAATGTAAGAACGATGTATAAAGTAGTGAAAACCAGCCAAATAATAAAGGAAATGGACAAATAAAGAATAGATATAGGTAGGAAACGGCAGGTTAGAACAAGATAATTGGATTATATACTCAGCACGAATACGGCGTAGCAATATTATTGAGCGCAGAGACAAAACGGGCACTAATAGAGTGGGAATGCATATATGAGCAAAAATCTTTAATATTACAATTATAAATATATATGCGTCAACAAACACAGACGATCAAGGAGAAAATGATATTTTATAAACAGTTACAAAAACCATATGATCAGATAAGAAATACCTATAAAAAAGACATTATAATATTAAGGGGTGATATGAATGCTAAAATAGAAAGAGACAATACTGGAAGAGAACAAATAATGGACAAAGAAGGAGTAGATGAAACAAATGAAAATGAGAAATTATTTTTAAATTTCTGTACAACAAACAACCTACAGATGTTGGATCATACCATGCGCTTGTTAGAGCAAAGTTTAGAATTAAGCTTAAAGCAAGAAATAATGCAAACCACAGAAGGAAATATAATATCTAATATCTTAAATACGAGGAAACTCGAAAGAAATTTGAAACAACAATAAAAGCACGAAGACAGAAACGAAATAAACAATATGGATATTGAACAGTTATGAGAAATAATAAAAGAGACTGCAGAGGAAAATATAGGAACAAGAAAAGGAAATACAAAAGGATGTATGACAAAACACATGGGAATTAATTGAAGAAAGGAAAAAAATCAATCATAAATTATTAAGTGAAAAACAATTGCTTAACTTGTGGGATTCATATCGAACGCTGCGTATGCAAAATCGATCGATGCACGTACTACTGGACCGTTTTCAGGCACACTAGACTATGCTGAGTTGCAACGTGTAAGTATAATTTACAGTAAACGAATATGTAAGTGTAAGCTGGCTATATCGATAAAAATTAACATAAACCATTCAGTTAAGGGAGCCCAGATTCCCGTTTCAAAGTGCCTTTTAAATAAAGACTCCACAGATTAGATGCAGGGGTTGGCAAACTACGGCCCGCGGGCTATATCCGGCCCGCCGCCTGTTTTTAATCCGGCCCGCGGGTTAAAACCGTTTTTACATGAAAAAATTTAAAATAAAATCAAATTACGCGCTGTAACCACTGACATATATAAATTAACTGACTGAAGTAATAGTAACTTTTTCTACCTCCACATGTAAATAGTCTGTTTTCTTCACAATCCACAGAATGGGTAAGTAGGCAATTGTAGTTAACTGGACCAATATGATTTCATATCCACACACAGGCGGATATGAAACACACCATTCACAAACCACGTTAGTCGTGGTTACTTAGGCAACTTTCATTTAATGTTTGTTTTGTTATGAGAACGCCCTGCTGAATTGTATGTGGCAAACGTGATTTGGTTGTAATATATCTTATTAATTAACGTTGAATATATTTTTCTAATTTTCCATTTTTTTGTGTATTCTATCGTAAAGTCATATCACCAAAAATTTGCATTGTTTGAAACACAAATCACATTAACCAAGTTTGACCATTTTAGGTGAGCGGATGGCCCCTCGAGCAAATGCTTGCCTCTCAGGCGACCGGCTCGGGTTCGAATCCCGGCGAACTCTAGAAGAATTTTAAAAATTGTATGCTTCCCCGCTACCACGCTAACACCTGTGGTAGTCATTAACTCCTAAACAAGGGAATTCTTCCCCACTTTCGACGTGCAAGGCTAGGCACCTACCCATCCTAAAAGCAAAGAGAGCTCATAGGACCACTTTGTAGTTAAAGCAGGCTACTGTCCTGTAATAAGAGGAAGAAGACCATTTTCGATGCTCTAAAAAATTTCAAATATTAGCAAAATCCTCATTCCCAAAAAAATTCGCGGCGGATATATTTTCTGAACTTAAACTACAGTACAACAGCGTTTTTCGGATGTTGATGCAAGTGCAAAAGATATTTCCATATTTCAAAATCCATTTGGCTGTACAATTGAGGAGCTTCCGTCAGACCTTCAATTGGAAGTGATTGAAATGCAAAATGATGATATACTAAAAATGATGTTTAAAGAAATGAATCTAACCCAATTCTTTAAAAAATATCTTTCGGGAGTTAAATTCGGTCAATTAAAATCATATGCTCGGGGATTTATATCTGTATTTGGGAATACTTACCAATGTGAAAGGACCATTTGGAAAATAAAGTATGTAAAATCGCAATGCAGTTCATTTTTAACAAATTACCATTTGCAAACTACTTTAATGATAGGATGTACTAATTTCTAACTCCAGTGAGATGAAATATTATCTCAGAAAAAAACAATTACATTCATCGCATTATTACAAAATGTAACCAGTTCTATAATACGTTGATTAATAGATGGAAATATTTTATTCATTTGTGTTTGTGTTAGCATGTATAGTATATATAAATATTATGTAAAAATATCACTTCCTAATAAACAAAATTAACCTGTTTTTTTTGCTCTATGATAAGAATTGTCCATGTAAATGTCTTCGAGTTTGCTACCTGGCCCGCCGAGCCTACAAATTTTACGTTCTGGCCCTTTCCAAAAAATTTTACCGACCCCTGGATTAGACAATTGAACATTTATACATCAAAAGACGTCGAAGAAATTGTACGATAATTATTGAGGAATTAGTATGCTTGTTTCAGTTGGATAAAGCAGATCTAGAGCAGTGCGTTTTTGCAAAGGTAATATTTTAACTATAATACACTTGACATATGTAAGTGGCGAGGATTCTCGTGCAAAATGAGCGGCTAAAAGAGATAACAGAAAAACGAATAACCCTTAGGAGCGTGATCGTTAGAGGCCTCAACCAGGTAGAAAAAACGTTATATCTTTGAAAAAAAACTAGCCCGAAAGAATATACTAATATGGGGAATATTGCAAACGCATTTGAGAGACCAAATGATGCAAATATCATCTAACTTTTGATCAACAGTTCTACATCTGCTGCTGTCGATGAAGACTTAGAATTCATCTATCACAAGGTAGAAGAGGCCATCTACACGCATTTCTGAAAAAGTATTTTGATAGTTATGAGAAACTTTAACCCAAAAATAGGCTCTACCATTAATACCAAAGGAGCGACCGTTAGAATTCGCAACTTGTTACAGTTTTGCACTTGCTAATAATTTGTTTCAGTATCGCTCTAGACATATGTTCACTGGGCTGTCGGTTAATGCAAAATACAAAGTTCAAAAAATAGACTTTGTATTAAGATGATCACGGAAGCCTCGTTAATAAGGTAAAAGCCATATCAGGTGTAGAATGTGGTTTCGACCATAAGTTGATCAAAATGGACTTGAAATAAAAATTGCATATCACATTCAAACCAAAGACAAACTGATAACACCAACCCCTCAAATAATTCAAATAATGTTGAAATATGCAACAATGTCAAAAACGGATTTTTAATGCAACAAAGACAGCACTTCAAGAAATGTCATCACAGTGCAGAAGCATTGGATGTCCGAGGAAACGGAAAAGCTAGCTGGGGTACATAAAGTCCTGAAAATTAGTTCCCTTTGTGATGAATGTACTGTTCAAAGTATCAACAATAAAATTAAGAAGTCTTCGAAAAAATACGAAAACAACAACATAGGTAATACATGTCAAGAGAACTACATACAAATACCCAATGGCTCCACAAAATATATACGAAAAGGCCAGATTCTTTGTTAGAGAATTTAACCCAAAAACACAAATCATACACAACGAAGAAAGAGAAATAGTCACAGTCCTTACAGAAATAGAGGAGGCACTGCACTCTTTAGTGATTCCTCAAAGGAGGATGCGTTGAGGATTCAAACAGAGGGGAGAAAACGTAAAATATTAAAGCAACAAGTTGTAAAAGGTTTAAAACCTTGAAAACCGGAATAACATCTAGGTCACATAACAAAAATTATCAAAGCAATAGGATATAAAGGTGGAGACATTCTCTTTTATTTCTGTACTCAAATATTGAACACCAAAAAATTGCTCAAATACTGGTGCTACTCTGTCTTCACTCTGGTACAGAAAGAAGCTCTTTTCGAATCTGTGTTATAGATTAATCGTGATAATCTTATCTTTTGCCATAAAATATCCAAAGAACATACTTTTTTCATTAAAGGAAGAGGTACAAGAGAACAAATATTGAATATGCGTCAACTGATCAAAAGTCCAATGTAACTAACCATATAGCTGTGTTTCATTAGCTATTTTAAAGTGTTTTGTGTTAAACCACTGCTTTACATAGTCACCATTCAAATTTAAAAACTTATAATATTGTCGTTCAAGTTTTGTATACTTTTGTCGTAAAACGCTGTTGCCTGTGACAATACCGGCTAAAGAACACGGCCAACGGCCTGTAACGTCATAGGCTCGTAACAACGACCGAAACAGGTTGGTTAGTTAATGGCCATAACATCACGACGTGCAGATCATAGCTACACGTTGATTGAAGATATCAATTATAATTGAATTTTTTGTAGTAGCTAAGTCACTTAGGGCCGGTTGCAGAAAGCAATGTTAAGTCTCGTGTTAGCTAACATCGCGTCAAAGTGAACAAAATCGCATCAAATTTTGTTTACTAATGTATTAGTTACCATAAAGATTTGAGATTTGATTCGTTTTTGTTCACTTTGACGCGATGTTAGCTAACACGAGACTTAACATTGCTTTCTGCAACCGGCCGTTAGTGTACTTAGTTAGTGTTTAATAGAGTGTGGTGCTAGTGATTTACAATTAGTTTCGCACAAATCGGCATGTAAATGACCGTTACAAATAGGTCATGCATTTTACTCGTAGTGGCAAGCTGCTAGTGTTGTAAAAAATTTGCCGTGGAATAAAGTAAATATACTGTGCAATTGTGCTGGAAATAGCAGAATTGCAGAATGCACTACAAAGAACTAAAAATAGGAAAGCGACAGGGGACGAAAATATCAATAGTAAACTACTTAACTACCTCCCAGAAATGTAATGCTTTTCTGGAGTCGCCATCTAAATCTTGTAGCTGTAAGCTGAAGGTATGTGTGCGCTTTCTCTTTTTCGTTCTCTATTCTAATTAGGTACTAACGTTTCGTGAATTTCAGAGCCGACCTTGGAGTCGTTAAAGTATGAGCAGCTAATTTGTACTGCTAGTTTAGGAGGCGGGTGTTCCGACTTCCTTCTGGCGGTTGCTTTTCGGTGCCATTTCGCATCATTGCTAAGATTATTAAAACACAGTTTCGTGTTGTAAAGGTAAAAACGAATCTGTACATTAAGCGCACTGGAATAATTGAATCACCGGCTAGTGTTGCATCACCTCCGAGTTTGTTAGTAACTACTGGGGTATTTATGAAACATTCTAAATTTCTACGTACGTAGCGGCATACATTATTGTCGCTCTCCTGCTATGTTTGACCTGTAGCATTACTGTAATTTTGAAATTAGCATACCATAATTTGGTTGCCCGTAATATCACCGTATCTTTGTAATTATCATACTTTGTATTGCTTGTCTACAGCATCATTGTAATTTGGTATTATTTAAAGTTGAGACTCTTGTAATCAGTTGCCTCAGTAGTGTGCACCGCGTTTGTAACCCATGCTATAGTGTCGCTTTTGTATGCTTTATGTGAGCACTGACATTAATTTGGTCTAACCTTCTGCATTATATGTATTGTCGTTAATTAATTTAAACCTCGTTTATGTTTACTATGATCTTGTATGTAGCTAATGCAAGATGTTGGCGTATGAAACCATTTTAAAGTTTGTTTTCGGTCGTAGAAAATTGACTACGCATAGTACCTTAATGAGTTTATGCTAATAGACTTATCGGTTGTACAACAAACTCGTTGGCGCACTCTGTTAATTTTGAATGCCCTTTGCTATTTATAGAAAAAAACCGCACGTCGTCTCTATAGTAGTCGGCTCTCTGATATCTCCATGTAGCCTAAAAGTTTGTTTAGTATGATTTGAAGCTAGTTAGAGTAATTGGAAATGTTGGTTTGCGGTTTGACTCTAAAATTGTTTGCCGTTCGTAGTGAAACAATTATACATATACCCCGAAGTTAGTTGTAGTTGCAAGCGGACCACGTTTCCCTTTCCGTTAGAAATTTTATTACTGCCCTGTGCTCAATTTTAGAAATTTTATTACTGCCCTGTGCTCAATATTCTCTATATTAAAATTGTTACTACACCTGACTTTTCGGCAAGGGTCATTTTAACCATGCAAGTTAAACAATTTAAAGGTGACTGTCAATGTAATTAAATATCATTAATATTTGTTCTATCTGGTCTACTATATATTAAACGCACGAATTCATGGATCTCTCCTTGTCCCTCACGAAAAGAGTGAATTTTCACCAGTAAAATGCAATGTAGTGAAGAAACAGTATATCTTGAATTGAGGACTTGACTAGAAGAACTAAATTCATTCCTATTACTGAAGCCATTTATTTCAGCTGCTAAGGAAACGTAATGTAATTATTGTTCGATTTATTGGAATTAGTATAAAATTATATAATTCATTATGGTCATCTTGAATAATTCATACACAGCGTTAAGGTAACAATACTCTGCACATGACAACGTACCTGGTAAACCTTTCAAAAATTGCTTGTCATGGTTGTTGACCATTGCCTAGAATTATTCTCGCTATCTCACGATAGCACTAGCGCTATTGATAATAGTCGATGTTTCACAAGATTATGCAATAATCGTAGTGTTTGCTCTATCACTTGAATTAGATTAGATCGCAATCATACTTCTCGAGATACAGAAATAGCACAAGTTCGGTGATATAAATATTACAGTACTTTTCGAAAAGTATAACGAAATAAACGCATCGTTTGTAAAATGATTGATGTTCCAACCATTAAATTTAACAATGGGATTCCTTTCCCTCTGCTCGGATTAGGCACTTGGCAAGTAAGTTTTTTCTAGGTAGCTATTTAATATTTTTCCTCGGTTGCAGCTATTACAGAAATTCTTTTTTTGTTAGGGTCCACCTGGAAAGGAAGCAGAAGTAGGACAAGCAGTAAAAGACGCAATTGACGTTGGATATCGTCATTTTGACTGCGCCCATTGCTATGAGAATGAAGGCATTATAGGCGACGCTATTGCTGAGAAAATAGCTGATGGCACAGTCACTCGCAAGGAATTATTCATCACAAGCAAGCTGTGGAACACATACCATCGCCCAGGAGCCGTCGAACCGGCCCTTTTAGCGACACTGAAGAACTTGCGACTTGACTATTTAGATTTATACCTTGTTCATTGGCCTCACTGCTTTAAGGTGAGACTTCAATTGCCGCTGTTAATTAGTTGACTGACAAATTAACTATTTACATTTACAGGAAGGCCATGATTTGTTTCCAACAGATCCTGCAACGGGAAAAATTATATTTACCGACTATGACTACGTAGACACCTGGAGGGCTATGGAAGAAGTTCATAAAAAGGGACTAGCGAGGTCAATTGGCATCTCTAACTTCAACAGCCTACAGATCGAGAGGCTTCTTCAGCATGCTAAAATTGTACCAGTCACCAACCAGGTACTTACAGTTTGCTTAGTTTTCACCGAGTTTTTATAACTTTTAAATTTCAGATTGAATGTCATCCATACTTGAATCAAAAGAAACTTCGGGATTTTTGTAAGCAACGAGCAATCACCATTACCGCATATAGTCCTTTGGGTTCTCCATCACGGCCATGGCAACAACCTGGCGATCCAGACGTTTTAAATGATGCTCAAATCAAGAAAATTGCTGGAAAATACGGAAAAACCCCAGGGCAGGTTTTGCTACGCTATCAGATACAGCTCGGCAATTCTGCAGTTCCCAAGTCGTCGAATAAGGAACGGTTAGCGCAAAATATAAACATTTTTGATTTTGAATTATCATCTGAGGATATGGAATTCATAAATACCTTCGACTGCAATGGAAGAATATGTCCTAATGACCAGTAAGTAGTAAAAATACAGAAAGGTATTGTCTCTACAATTCAACCTTTTTTCCAGTGCGAAGGACCATCCACTCTATCCATTCCAACCTCATATCGAATTTTAAACAATGCTCGAAATTATTTATAATGCATTTTAAAGTGGTTAAAATTTTAAGGATACATTAAGTTATTTTAAACGTCTTATATCCATAACTACTGAATCTAAAGTATTCATTAGTTGATTTTTCCAAACGTACAGTTTTCAACATGTATTGACCAATGAAATTAACTTGCAAGTTGCAATACTATATTATTTTCTACTTATTACCAAAACACTAATAGATTATGTAAGCGTTCTCAGTTAGCCTTTAGCTTCGATTGAGAAGGGGCACTTCATTGAAACAGTTTGTTGTTAGCAACTTTTTTAAATTAACAAATAGTAGCAAGTGCGTAGTTATCAAAAATATGTAAGGAAGCTCGGTAAATTAAACTTTTATAATTTCTTGGTGGTTTTAAAACAAGTAGGTAGTTTGGGTGTGCTAGATCTCCCAACCATGCAATCATCAAAATATGAAATTTTTCCAACGGTGTGTTGTTTTTATTTTTGTGTCTTAAACTGAAATATACACGTTGATAGTAACTTCTTGCATGCCAGATCGTGAAACAAGAAATATATCCCCGGAGAAAAGCGTCCATCTATTGCTATTGCTTGAAGAAGGATAAACCGGTTACAAGATAATTCGGACTAAATGTTATTAGCTTAATGGTGTCTCTATCACTGGTACAGACTTAATCTTACTTATCTACCCTCGTGAGTTAATGAGTGTTGCTATGCACAACCAACAATTGTATGGCTTCATTTGATGGAAGGTCTGTTCCGGTCTCACGAGGGATGTCATCAACCAATGAAATAGAACTTGTGGTGTTAAATAAAGAGAACCTTCCTACGAAAAGCTTGAATTTGAATATTTTGGAGCAAGAGTAATACTATTTGCTTCACATACCACGCAATAGCCTTTGCTAAACCAGAATATTGTTATTACTGTGTTTATATTTACTTTGTGACCTAACACTTCAATTTTGTTTGATTTGTCGAGTTTGCTTTGCATGTTATTTACTTAGATATTTGTATCTAAAAATTGTCCTGTAATTGGCGATGCTGTTGGACAGCAAATCATGTAATACTGATTAAAGCCCGCCATTTTGAAAATAGGCAGTTTGATTAGGGTAGTGGAATATCTGGCCTAGAATACTTTAGAAGTAATAGTACCATAGAATTATTATGTATTTCACTAGTTTAATTTTCACCACCACTTTCTGGAATATTGTTTAATGGAAGTTCGTTTTATAGCTTTTGACATGTGGATAATCTCTAAAACCTGTTTGTGGCGTGATATAATTCATGTTCTTTTTAGGGTATTTCGCCACTCTAATAAATAAAAAATATTAAATATCGAAGCTCCAATGAACTGCTTGACACTGTCAGTTTTCCTTTTAATATTTAGTTTTAATTGTTAATCGTGGATAACGAGAGCATATTTTCCCTCGAAACGTTTGATATTTAATATTTCTAACTTTTCAGAGTGGTAAAAAACCCAAAAAAGAACATGAGTTTTTGACGATTACATTGAAAAATATTTTGGAAACTCCCTGCTGAACATCGCTGTGCTCTTTGCATTGCGTTACTATGTAAAACGCGTACAAACAAACAAACAAATACATTTTGAATTTAAAAATTGCAAAACGACATGTCACTCACAATGACTACCAGTAAAAATCATTTTGGCAGCGTTTGTAGTGAATTAATCGGCAAAGAAATAAAAAATAACATCCTCCTCAATACAGATACAACCCATAAATTAATATGGAGGTATACTTTGCACCCGAATGCAACAATCGAGTATCTTGCTGTATCGAAAGACCAGGGGGTTCAACAAAAAGAACTTGTGGGAGGGGTATAAAGAAGGAGTAGTTAAACTATGTGGAACATGATTGCAAAGAAGTTGCAATTATTTAAAAAAATATGATATCACGTTTCATCCCTTTAAAGATATTGCATTCAAAGCAGCACAAGATGCTCGTAATTCAAAGAGAAAACAGTTGCAAAACATTCTGAAGCGGAAATCAGGTTTAGCAATTCTTAATCCAGAAGCTGATAAGAAAATTATAGATTTATAGGACGAAAACACTCCAATAGGATTACAAGGACAACTTTACCACATAATTGCCGTAGAATAGGCTTGCCGAGGTTTGAAAGCAATAGCATGTCTTCCACAATAGTTCAGAGAAGGAAAAAAACAGCATTGGAGATTTAACAGCTGATAAATTACTTGCTTTGGTATGTTGAAATTTTTTTCTCATATTTTTAGGGCGAATAGAATAGAACCCAATAAATATTCACTAAAACCGCACAAGGAGCAATACATAAATACGCAGATCGCAAATGACTTGTGCCCAATTCCATCATTAAGGGTTATTGTCTTTTTCGACTTTAATTTACAGATTGCGGCAGGCCACTAGGACCCTAGCAAAAGCAAGGAGGCTTTACATGTGACCGTAATTGTATTTAATAAATTAAAAAATCGAACCTTGTATTTATGATGATCTTAACGACCTACCGCTATCGTACATTGATTGTTCGTTTGTTAAATACCACGACGGCAACATGCATATTCACCTTGCTTTTGCATTGGTCCTAGCAGCCTGTCGGATCCTGTATATATTGCAATGGTTTTGTGCTCGCAACAATTCTGCTTGCCAATTGAACTGGAATGCATTAAAAGTCAAACCGAGGGACAGAATTCATTATTTTAATTACTGCAAGATTAGCTTACTTTTATTGAGATAAATGCACTGATGGGTGCAGCTGAGTTTCACAAATTGAGACAAAGGTAACATGAAAGGCTAGTTCAAAAGAGTTACGTTCTTGGGCTCAGATTTGACGAGGTTTTGGAAGTGCGAATGCAGTTAGATTGTATCTGACGATGGTAGCGTTAACGTTTGCAGTATTATGTTGGCTATTGTACGAAATGGTTTGCACAAGTACAAAGTTATGAGCAGTATAGTGGTCAGAAAGCTAGGACCAGAACGGCAAAGTAACTGAAGGGTATAGCAATGCAGTACGAGGATTGGAAATGTTGCAAGAAGCAACCGACAAGAAATGTTGCAAAAGAGCAATCTACGAATAACAAATAAATAAACCGAAGGACATTATTAAGTGCATAATAAACTACAGAACATAACAGTGCCGTTAAAAACACAGTGAAAGGCAGAGTATTGAGTGTAGTGCATTCTAACAAAGAAAAACACATTTATTTAGCCTGTAAGATGTTATCGAAACCTTATTCTATTAAGTTAATTTTAAGTCTCAAACCTTATTTCCTTTTAAACAATTGTGGTGATATGTTGCTGAGATACCAGACCTTCTTTTGTTTAACAACCACAGAGAGCGCTTTGAAATTGCTCAAGCTGTTAACATTGTTCTACATTAGCTCCCAGAAAAGTTTAATTTTTGTTAATAAAAACACATTCATCTAGTGCAAGTGTTGGTTTTAGTTAAACATAAAGATGTTGGGCACATTTGTAACCAGTTTTCCAGTCTTAAAGAGTTGGAGTTGGACCCAAGGTTGGTACCTTCAACACCTAGAGGAGGCTTCTGCGCAGAACTTCAGGTAGAGATCCGAGTCACCAGGCCTGTCCAGCTAAGAAAACCTGTTAGCGTCCCCTGAGAGGTGCGATCAGCTTCGCACTCTTTGCAAACCAGGTATTTTGTGCAATTTTCATCGTCCAGAGCCTTTTTATTTTGCTGGGGCCTGCAAGATTGGAGTTTCCGCTACGCATTTTCGCAGTTACCGATTATCCAGTGCATCTCAGTTTTCAGAAATTTAGGTAACGTCCCTCAAAAATGCAGGATGATGCGGCATTTTTCACCTTTGGCCGGATATAAAACAATTGATGTTGGGGTCACTTGTACGTTATGCTGGAACAAAAGCCGTTAGTACTGTTGCTATGCGAAAATAATGGTTCCTTACCTGAGGTATTTTGCTGATTTTGTCATCGATTTAAATCAATTATTGCAATTTGTACGAGTGTACTCCGTTTTGTGTTCTGTGTCAATTTTTGAGGTTAGCTACTTCAGATGTAGTTTTGGTGAGTACAGAAATAAAATCCGAGTTAAGCTAGAGATACTAAAATTTAGTTTGCTCTACCCAGCATTTCTAATCTAGCGACCCAACCCTGAGACAGGGCATTATGTTCACCAGAGCAGCCGAATTTTATTGCATATAGTTAAAATAAAATAAGAGCACAAAATCGTTTACCTTTGCATTTTAATAAGCCTAAGATTGTGCACAGGCAGCACTATTTTTATTCAATACGTGAAATATTATGCCCTATGACAGATGGTTTATCCTGAGGAACAGAATTTGGAATAAAAGTAATAATTTATTTTTTTCTCAAAATTCTCCGATTGGTAGAAACCATATCTCTATGTGGACAAAGGAAGCAGTTTAGAAAGTAGGGCTAAATACAGCTAATCCTAAAATTACGAATCAACTGCAGTTAGCAATTTCGCGAAAAGTTGTACTAGTGAACAGCAGCTTATGCGAAATATTAGTTCTTTGAAAAAATACTTCTTGCAAATTGATGCTGAGCACCATCTGAACATTATCAATAAAATTAGAAATGTCCGAGACACCAATATAAATACAGAAATACCACTATCAAACAATATGCATTAGGAAAGAAACTGTTGTGGGAGAAGAACATGGAAGATCAGAATCTTATCGAGAATCGTCAACTATTTACGAAGGCTACTATGAAGACGAAATTCATGATGCTGATGATGTTAAGACAAACGATGGAATTACTGTGAATGCCCCAACCTTACGTGGAAAAGACGATACCATACGGAAACGCAAACCGCCGTTTCGCAGTCAAACTCAACGGCAAAACATCTTTCGCCAAAGATCTGGACCAGTAAGATCTACATAGAAACTTTCGTCATGGGGCGTGTTCCAGTGCATATTTTCTGATGCAATGTATGACATGATCATAAGAGAAACAAATAAAAAAGCCACAAGAGTATATGAAAAATTAAATGTAGATCATCCCAGCAAACCAGTGAAAAAGTGGCGCACTCTTACTGAACCAGAATTCTATGAATACTTGAGTATTCTAATTACTGCTTTCGTGCGCCAATCTAGTTCAGAACATGTACGAGAACTATAGAGAACTTTGCCTATTACTAGATTTTGTGAAATAATCCGTTTCATTCGATTTGACAACAATGAAACAAGAGAACAGCTGCTGTTGACTGACAAAGTAGCAGCGATATCTGGTATATGTCTTATGTTCAATCAGAATCTGCTATCGTCCCTACCATCTCCTACATCGCTTAAAAGCACCTAGTCCAGATCTAACTCCCCAGATCAATTCAAACCTTTGGAAAGCGGCGCCATAGCGAATTACAAGGTCCAAAGTAAACAGCCATCATCAGCAAAAAGGGGAAATCATTGGTTAGCACAAGCACCGTAAATAGGAAATAAATCGAATTACCCAACTAAGAGGCTCCCCGATCAGCAAAAGGGGTAGGTCCAACGGCTTTTCCGGGCATAAGCTCTCGCAGACTTTCAGGAGACGCAGCTAGAAATTTTGCAACTAGAGTCGGCATTCATCCACGCCATTGTTCTGTCGCTATTTAGTATTAAATTTGTCTTGTACAAGACCCCCCAGGCCGGGAAAATTAAAAGAAAAACACGATGGGTAGCGAGCATAATCCATGGACACCAGAAAGAAACACCTCCAGGGGTACTACTTACCGTAAAAATCACGCACAGGTACCAAGCCAAGAGCCGCTTGCTTACAAACCCGCTCATAATATCTAATTATTCTACGTAGACAATTTGTTTCCGAAAGGTTTCCGGGGTTGGTGACATAAGCCAACAGACATTCAAGGTTGACATGATGTTGGTAGACCTAACTCCGCAGAAATTCGAGACTAATTTAAAAGATTTTGATCTGTATTATAAAGAATATTATATGTAGTTTAGTTAAACTGTTCTCAATCTATTTTACTCGATTAGTAACGACACCTAGCGAATATGAGTTACAATAGCAAAGTTAATGTGAAAAGTAATATCCTAAAATTATCCTAACCAGAACATATTACTACATTTTCATTGGATATTTTTTATGCACGCCTTATGCTCTGATAGAAAACATTACGAATGAACACCCAGTAAAGAAAACAGTTTTACTAAACATAATAACAAAATTAATATCTCAATACTACAATTTTACGGTTTTGTGTAAAAACTACAGTAAGTGGAAAGTTATCGGTAAATTTACAAAAAGATCTGATTATTAATATCCGCCGTTACTATGAAAATCTTCCAATTAAATATACGTAACTGATATTTAAAAATATACAATAGTACGGCCAATATGAGGTCAGAACCCGACTTCTGTTGAACATCGCTGGGATAGCTACGACAGGAAGTTGATACATTCAACTCAACAACGTAGATGAAGTACGCAAAGCTTATTCTTCCGGGGTTTGATATAGTTTTCCAATTGATTCTAATTATACAACTAACTATATTTCCTGGTTGTGTAGCTTCTTGTAGTGCTTAAAACCATCTTCTTCTCGGACGTCTTGGCTTTGTCTTGTAGTATGGTTGCCATTTCATTGACTGCTTCGCAGGCCTAGTTCATTGCGTTGTATCTGTGCAGCTCGTCTCCGTTGAGTTGCTGTTTATGTCTCAGTTGCCATATTTCCGGAACATACAAAATTGCACTCTGGACCAAAGCTTTATGAATGTGCCTTTTTGTTCTTCGCTAATACGCCATTCCATATAATACTATTTAGGGCTCATACTATATTTATTCAGTCTTTCCAAGTCATACATTCCTTATATTCCATTCTTTTTATCTTAAATGTGTATATTTGTTAAAAGTTATAATTGTTTTTTTCGACGACTGAAATCGAAAGTAAATTTTTCTCATTGTCATTTGACAACAGAAAGTTGACATTTGCCGCTGAGGGTGCGTTTTCATCACTTTGCCGCTAGGTGGCCACGTCCGAATGTTTCCTTGACAACGGCCGTCATTTCTTGAAATAATCGCGTCACATGTCTAATAAACTGCCCGAGTAATGTTAACTTGATTGTCAATTAATTATTGCAATAAAATGAAATATGATATTTTCCTTTAATAATATGCTCAGTCGTCGAAAAAATAGTATGTATGTTTCGAGCTAAAAGTGCGGTTGCCGCTTTTGCATGATTGCTGGTTTCGGCTTTGCCTCAACCAGCAATATTCATGCGCAAGCGGCAAGAATGCACTTTCAGCTCTTAACATACAATATACTATTACATTATTTTTGTCTTGTGCTGCAAGGGCCTGATCACCGACAAGTTGTAAGTAAACAAAGTACCTCCTGTTATCTGTTCTATCTTTATTACTTTACATTCTATTTTCCAGGTACCCATCGTTTTACATAGACGTACATACCGTTAATAACGTGAAAAGTATGCAGCATTCCTGCCACAGTACTTTATTCAGCTTGAAATCTGGTGTCAGGTCTGGTCTCACCTTTGCTCTTGCCGTTTGATCTTAATATGGCTTCATTGCAAATCTGACTAACGTATTATTTACAGTACTGCTATAAAGTAAATACCTTAATTTTCTTGGCAGTATATTATAAGCTTTTGCAATGACTATAAATACCACATGTAATTCTCTGCCTGTTGGTAATACTTTCTCAGCAGTTTGTGAAAGACAGAAAAAGTTATCCGGATATGATCTGCCAACGCTAAATCCATTACGTTCTTCAGATACTCTTATAGCGGAAGCATCACCACGTGTATTGTACGTAAATTACCCCGGGAAAGCTCTGCAGATGCAGCGCAAGCGAAAATAGAAGTAAAAATTTCAAAATCTCTGCAAGTTACGACAGCGAGGAACTAATTTTAGAGGGTACGCTACCCGCAGCTAAGTGACTACATGTTGAAAACTGAGTAATTAACGTCGCTAGTGACAAATTAAATTCGCGACTTTAATGTAAATACACACAGTTTAAAGCTCGGACATTGGCAACTTTAGAGCATCGATAAAACTACAGGGGATGATGGGCCACTACAACAGGTAGCGTTGAACCCCAGACAAAGAGATGGGTAATAAAACATTTCGATGGCTCAAGCCGTCCGAACGATAGTAACATAACACTTCGTTAAAGAGACATCCTGTTGCAGCAAAAAAGCGATTAACCAAATTTCGATACACAATGGCTAATTGCATTTTCGAGAACACAAAGGGTTCATCCGCCAACAGGCAAACCATAAATAACCCTACACTTACACAAGTGGGAAAAGATAAGTTAGACACACTCAGAAACTCCAGCAAGGCATTCATAATTCTATTCTCGTTTAGCTTTCGGTTCCTTCTTATTCAGTTCAATCGCCAGCGTTCGATTTACAACTTCCAGCACAGAGTGTTTGTTTATCGTCTGGCTCTTGTCAAACTCGCGTAACTAACAACTAGTTACTGCTATAGCGTTCGCATAGTTGCCTTCAACCATATGCTCTTCTTGTGTGATACCTCCATTTGTATCAATTCACCAGTTTTGGCGTTCCATTTTTATAAGCTCAACTGGGTTTTTTGTGGCCCTGGAATCTTTTCAGTTTTTTATATTTTTGTCACTTGTCACTTGATCTACTGTAACCTGTATATACTACTTTTCTTCTTTTCCAACTGTTGTTTGTATTTGTTTTATGTCTTCTGAAGTGTTGTCTATCTTCCGTCAGCAGGTTTTCATATTAATCTTTCTACTCTTCTGCAGGAATATTTCGGGATCACGTTTTTCGACATATGAAGCTTTAACATTCTCTAAGAATTTCCATACTTCGCAAGTTCTCATACCTAGTACATATTCGTCTAGTTCTCTTCTTTTGTTTTCCCATGCTTGTTGTACAGTTTTATTCATTGTTTCATTTAATGACCCTATACGCCTTTTATCGCTTTTGTGTTTCATATTTAGCCATTTCTTGTACATTGTGCAGTTTTCCTGTATCCTATTTCCTGTAGAGAATCCTGATTTCTCCAAATTTCTTGCAAATTTGGATTTAATATTTGATCTGGTCTATATAGTATATAATAATAATTACATATATAGCCTAGTTAATCATGTGGATCTTATAATATTCAGATATAACACCGTTTGGTTACGTTTTAATTTAAATGCGCATCGAGGATTTCGTGCGTTTGGTCGCTGAAACGTATCTAAGTGCTCTTTACCATGAACAATGAGACATTCGTGGTGCAAAACGTAAAGTGGGGAATTCCTTCATTCGCGCTACCGCATTTACCAACGCCCAACAAAGTCAATCCTGTGTGACGCTCTAAAAGAACACCCTGACTTCAAGGGTTCTGGCTTCCAAGGGGTCTCCGCATAATTCGTTAGGCTCAGGCGATGCCTACATTGAAACTCACTCCATCCATCAAATCAAAGTTGTTTTCTTTAGCACCGTGGAGTAGCCCCAGGTGCAAAGCTACGGACTGGCATTGTTTAGGAACCAAACATAAATTTTAATCCTTTTAATTTAATTAGGCGAATATTTCACAAACACATATCGCATACGGAAAATGCTTAACAAAGCGTCAGCAGTAATGTAATCAGTGCTCGAATGACCGGTGAATAGCCTGCAATTCTGCACTCTGCAAGTTTGTTTGTTATGAAATTGAATACGCAAGTGCATATGCGAGCTGAAACTAGGGCAAATATTAAACTTTGTAAGCTAAGTCAGTATTTTTATATGTATAAATAGAAAAATATTCTAGTCAATAAATATACAGTTTGAAGTCTTGTTTCACTGTGTCACGCTGACCAACGGCCCCAGGTCTTTTTTGGTACATCATCTCTTGTGAGACCGCACGAGGCCGTTCGTTTGCACCCCTTTTTAATTCCTGCACCCCTAAGATATTCCTGCAACTGTCCAAATTAAATTCATACAGTCCATTACAAGCTCCACCCTGAACATTTTGGTTCTTCCAGCCATTAAAACGTTCCTGCCCCTAGTATTTGATATTTCGAGCCTTTCAACGTTCCTGCCCCTAGTATTTGGTCCAGTGATCCCTTAATACGTACCAGCCCTCATCGAACAAGACCGTTACGATGGCGCAGCGACGGGAGATTTTCACAACCCAAGAAGATTTAGCAGAATCCATTCGCAGGCAGATTATCAACGTGAGGAAGGATGGCCCATCAAGAAAAAATGCAGCATATATCACCGCTCGCAGATCCACCCTAAAACAACTTTGGGAAGAATTTGAGGCCAACCATTCAGACCTGGCGAAGGAAGTCGAGGAAGAACACCCTTATTTTAGAAACAATTTTTTTCAGCAAACCAAAGACGTTTACAATGAAGGGGTTGCCCTGCTCGACAAGTGCGAAGAAAATCTAGCCACACTAGGTGAAAGTTCACAGCAGCCAGCTGGACCAAAAGAAGATACGACCGCACGTGCTGACAAGGAGGGACAGTTTCGAATAAGAAGGCTACAGATCAAGGTGAATTCACTCCAAAGCGACATTCAGGAAGTCTGGAATAGGTTGAATGAGGAATGCAGTAAAAGGTATTGTGAATACAACATTAAGAATTTTAAGGATGATTGGGATGACATCAGAGCTCTAAACGAGGAGATACTATCCCAAGGTAGCTACGACAACAAGGAGTTCCGTGAGACCAAGAAGATGGTCAACGAAATAATTGTAGTCCTGTACCAACACATCCAGGATGGAGAGGTTCAAAGTGTCAAGGAACACAGCCATGCGAATATAGTGTTGCCTACTCTTAAAATTCCATTTTTTGAAGGGACCTACGAAGCATGGCCTAGCTTTCATGATATTTTCCGAAGAATTGTTCATGAAAATTCACGACTAAGTAAGGCGGAAAAAATGCATTACTTAAAGTCACAGTTACGAGGGGAAGCCAGCAAGTTAGTGCAACACCTGGAGGCAACTGAAGCCAATTACGAGTCTGCATGGTTCATTATAAGGAACAGATACGACAACACCAGGCTGCTACTTGCGAAGTATTTGGATGACATATTCAACCAGGCAACCCTGTCGAACGAATCTGCAGAAGGGATCAAGAAACTCCATGACACGACTGCAGAATGCCTAAGAGCAATTGAGAACTTAGGAATTGAAACGGCCACATGGGGGCCTATCATGTGTCATATAGTGACACGGAAGTTGGACAAGGAAACCAACAGACTGTATGAGCAGTCACTAACGGCACCAAGAGAAGTGCAAAAAATCGAGCAGCTACTGAATTTCTTAGAAACAAGATTTCAGTCGCTGGAAGCTGTACAAAGACGGAACAAACTCGAACCCAGAAAACAAGGAATTGGGAAACCATGGGAAAGTCACCAGGATCGGTGGGCAGTGAAGACGTACCACACTGCTGACATATCGTGCTTCCACTGCGGAGGATCACACAGCATTAAATCCTGCCCAAAATTTAGCAATCTAAATATATCCGCACGTTGGGACTTCATAAAGAATAAAAAATTATGTTCAAACTGCTTCAAGCCTACAGGAAAATATAACTCCAGACACTTTTGCCCAGGGAAATGCAAGGTATGTAATAAACGACATCATTGGCTTTTGCACGAAGATTTTAGCAAACAACAGCCTCCCAAGACCACAACGGCAATTTCCAGTGCAACAGCAACCAATAAGAACGAAAACATTGTTGCAAGCCTAGTAGGAAGACAGCATCGCAACGTTTTGCTTGCAACTGCCCTAATTAAGGTCCAGTCATCCTCAGGGAGTTTGGAGTATCTCAGAGCCCTGATAGACTCCGGATCACAGGCATCATTCATCACAGGAGATGCAGCTCAAACGCTGGGTCTACCAGAAGAAAAGGTGAGAGTGCACATTTCTGGATTAGGCAAGAAAGGAGCAGGTACAGCCCGAGGACGATTAACTGTAAACCTATGCCCACGATTTCCAAGCAACTACACAACCATATGTGAGATGCTGATACTGCCACAGCTAACCAAGTCACTTCCAGAAAAACCAGTCGAAAACTATCAACTTCAGGACTGTAAGAATATGGTGTTGGCTGATCCACTATTTCAGAAACCTGGACCAATAGACGTTATCCTAGGAGCAGACATCTACAAGGAAATCATTTTGGAAGGAGTACGAAAATTCAACGGAGGCCTGTTAGCGCAAAACACGGAACTTGGATGGATCATCACGGGGAATGCAACAGCACCATCAGAAGAAAGGAAAATTCTTAGCATGGTCGCATGTGCTGCAGAAGATGAACAACTCACAAAATTTTGGGAGATTGAAGAAGTTGTACCAGAAAAGATGATGTCCAACGAAGACAAGGAATGCGAAGAATTCTACAACTGCAACCACCAGAAAAATGCTGATGGTACATATACAGTAAAAATTCCGTTCAAGGAACCAATAGAAAAGCTTGGGGATTCGAGAAAAAAGGCAATCGCACGGTTCCTTCAACTAGAGAAGCGATTAGAAGAAAATAAAGTTCTAGGTAAAGAATACAAAACATTCATGAAGGAATACTTAGAACTGGGACATATGAAACGAGTTCAACCAGGAGCCAATATACAAAAAACCTACTTCATCCCTCATCAAGCAGTAGTAAAGGAAGACAGCATTCAAGTAAGTCTATTGACAGCCAAGTCAAAGGTTGCACCTATAAAAATGAAGAAAACGTTGCCAAGGCTGGAGTTATGTGCAGCATCGTTAGCAGCAAAAATGTTGAAGGAAGCTATTAGTGCACTGGACATCCCCAGCATCTCCATCTTCGCGTGGTCAGATTCCATGATAACCTTATCCTGGATAAGAGCAGGCCCGGAGAAATGGAAAACATTTGTTGCAAACAAAGTAACAGAAATATTGGAAGTAACCCTCAGCGGAAATTGGCATCATGTGCGCTCAGAGGACAATCCAGCAGACGCTGTATCCCAAAGGCTCACTCCTGTCAAATTACAGCATCATCTATTGTGGTGGAACGGGCCGCAATGGTTACGAACTAATTCTTTGCCACTGACGGAAACAACTATTCCCATAACAGCTACAGAAGAGGAAAAAATTCACCAAGTCCAAGCATTTATCGCATCAAAAGAAGAATTGGACATCTTATCCAAATATTCGTCACTGCAGAAGTTACTACGGGTCACTGCATACTGTAACAGGTTTGCTCAAAAATGCAGAAGACAACCGTTTCCGACCGAATACCCTATGGCAGCAGAACTCAACAATTGCCTCATTCAAATCATCCGTATAGTGCAAGCACGCAGCTGGGCAACAGAGATTCAAACCTTGAAGAAAAACATCTCGGTTCACACAAAAATTTCCTTGGCACCATTACGACCATTCATCGATGATGAAGGAACTCTTAGAGTGGGAGGACGACTTCAAAATTCAATGTTGCTATATAATGAAAAACATCCTATTCTCATTCCCCATAACAGTCATCCAGACCAATTAATATTGAGAGACGTCCATCGGAAGCTTCTACATGGCGGAAGTCAAGCTACAGCGGCATACATTCGAAGAAAATTGACAAGATGGAAATTACTTCAAAAGTTAAAAAAACGACTTTTGGAAAACATGGTCTAAGGAATACCTATCTGTGTTACAACGCAGAACAAAATGGACTTCGAAAGAAGAGAATTTGCAAGTGGGAGATCTAGTCTTACAGAAGGATGACAACAGTCCTCCCAGTCGATGGCCTTTAGCAAGAGCAGCAGGAGTGCATCCAGGCACCTATGGTGTTGGCAGAGTTGCAGCTGTTAAGAAAAAGGAAGATACAATTCTCCAGCGTCCTATCACCAAACTCGGTCCGGTACCCAGACAGGAAGAAGGAGAAGAAGAAAGAAAGCAAAGCAGGGGTAGTGGAGTGTCAACAGTAACAAAAGCTATAACACTCTTACTTACGTTATGCACCATAATTTCGGCAACCAAGGGGTCGTATACAGTAAAGTATCCGTCACCTGGCCTATTTATTGAAGAACTTGGCCACGCAAAACTCTCGAGGGGAAACTTCAGGATCGAAGTAGCAGTAAACATCTCCAGCATCCAAGTAGATGAAGAAAATATAAACAAGACAATCCAACAAATGAATACCTTATGCGACAAGGCACTTGTATTATCTGAAGAATCCCATTGCAAAGAATTAAATCATCACCTGGGAGAGACAGCCTCAGCCATAGATAAAGCCTCAGCCACAACATCCCGGCCCTTTGTCGCTCGGCAGAATGTTAGGAACCAAACATAAATTTTAATCCTTTAATTTAATTAGGCGAATATTTCACAAACACATATTGCATACCGAAAATGCTTAACAAAGCGTCAGCAGTAATGTAATCAGTGCTCGAATGACCGGTGAACAGCCTGCAATTCTGCACTCTGCAAGTTTGTTTGTTATGAAATTGAATACGCAAGTGCATATGCGAGCTGAAACTAGGGCAAATATTAAACTTTGTAAGCTAAGTCAGTATTTTTATATGTATAAATAGAAAAATATTCTAGTCAATAAACATACAGTTTGAAGTTTTGTTTCACTGTGTCACGCTGACCATCGGCTCCAGGTCTTTTTTGGTACATCATCTCGTGTGAGACCGCACGAGACCGTTGGTTTGCACCCCTTTTTAATTCCTGCACCCCTAAGATATTCCTGCAACTGTCCAAATTACATTCATACAGTCCACTACAAGCTCCACCCTGAACAATACCAGTCATTATGAAATTGCCAAAGCTGCGTCTCGGTAGTTTTAAATTGTGCATATTAGCAACCCCAACTGCCCGTTAACCACGTAAAAATTTCCTGGTTATAAATAAAATATTGAGATGCGGAATGACCTCTAGACGACGTTTTAGTATCAAAGAAATGAAACTTTGAAGTTTTAGTATCCTAGATAGTGTTTTAGCACTTACAGTTGGCACAAAGTGCAACATAAGTTAGCCTGACCATCTTCTGTGATGGATTTTCCAATCACTATGCTTATCTATCTTAGATAAATACCAGATATTAAGAAATTGCTAGACTACGTCCCGCTAGTCTTAAATCGTGCATATTAGGAACCCCAATTCCCCGATCACCGCGTAAAATTGTTCTGGTTAAAAATAACATTTTTGGGAGGCTACAATACCTCTAGACCACGTTTTAGCATCAAAGAGACGAAACTGTGAAGTTTAAGTATCTTAAATAGTGTTTTTAGCACTTAAAGTTCGCACAGCATGCAACATAAGTTAGCCTGAGCATCTTCTGTGATGGATTCTCCAATCGCTATTGCACATATTTCTTATATAAATACCAGTCATTATGAAATTGCCAAAACTGCGTCTCGGTAGTTTTAAATTGTGCATATTAGCAACCCCAACTGCTCATTAACCACGTAAAGTTTCCTGGTTATAAATAAAATATTGAGATGCCACAATGATCTCTAGACGACGTTTTAGCATCAAAGAAATGAAACTTTGAAGTTTTAGTATCCTAGATAGTGTTTTTAGCAACTTTACATTTGGCACAAAGTGCAACATAAGTTAACCTGAGCATCTTTGTGATGGATTCTCCAATCGCTATTGCACATATTTCTTATATAAATACCAGTCATTATGAAATTGCCAAAGCTGCGTCTCGGTAGTTTTAAATTGTGCATATTAGCAACCCCAACTGCTCGTTAACCACGTAAAGTTTCCTGGTTATAAATAAAATATTGAGATGCCACAATGATCTCTAGACGACGTTTTAGCATCAAAGAAATGAAACTTTGGAAGTTTTAGTATCCTAGATAGTGTTTTTAGCACTTACAGTTGGCACAAAGTGCAACATAAGTTAGCCTGACCATCTTCTGTGATGGATTTGCCAATCACTATTGCTTATCTATCTTAGATAAATACCAGATATTAAGAAATTGCTAGACTACGTCCCGCTAGTCTTAAATCGTGCATATTAGGAACCCCAATTCCCCCGATCACCGCGTAAAAAATTTCTGGTTAAAAATAAAATTTTTGGGAGGCTACAATAACCTCTAGACCACGTTTTAGCATCAAAGAGACGAAACTGTGAAGTTTTAGTATCTTAAATAGTGTTTTTAGCACTTAAAGTTCGCACAAAGTGCAACATAAGTTAGCCTGAGCATCTTCTGTGATGGATTCTCCAATCGCTATTGGACATATTTCTTATATAAATACCAGTCATTATGAAATTGCCAAAACTGCGTCTCGGTAGTTTTAAATTGTGCAAATTAGCAACCCAACTGCACGTTAACCACGTAAAGATTTCATGGTTATAAATAAAATATTGAGATGCCACAATGACCTCTAGACGACGTTTTAGCATCAAAGAAATAAAACTTTCAAGTTTTAGTATCCTAGATAGTGTTTTTAGCACTTATAGTTGGCACAAAGTGCAACATAAGTTAGCCTGAACATCTTCTGTGATGGATTCTCTAATCGCTATTGCACATATTTCTTATATAAATACCAGTCATTATGAAATTGCCAAAACTGCGACTCGGTAGTTTTAAATTGTGCATATTAGCAACCCCAACTGCTCGTTAACCACGTAAAGTTTCCTGGTTATAAATAAAATATGAGATGCCACAATGATCTCTAGACGACGTTTTAGCATCAAAGAAATGAAACTTTGAAGTTTTAGAATCCTAGATAGTGCTTTTAGCACTTACAGTTGGCACAAAGTGCAACATAAGTTAGCCTGAGCATCTTCTGTGATGAATTCTCCAATCACTATTGCTTATCTATCTTATATAAATACCAGATATTATGAAATTGCTAGACTACGTCCCGCTAGCCTTAAATCGTGCATATTAGCAACCCCAACTGCCCGTTAACCACGTAAAAATTTCCTGGTTATAAATAAAATATTGAGATGCCACAATGACCTCTAGACGACGTTTTAGTATCAAAGAAATGAAACTTTGAAGTTTTAGTATCCTAGATAGTGTTTTTAGCACTTACAGTTGGCACAAAGTGCAACATAAGTTAGCCTGAGCATCTTCTGTGATGGATTTTCCAATCACTATTGCTTATCTATCTTAGATAAATACCAGATATTAAGAAATTGCTAGACTGCGTCACGGTAGTCTTAAATTGTGCATATTAGGAACCCCAATTCCCCGATCACCGCGTAAAATTTTTCTGATTAAAAATAAAAATTTTTGGGAGGCTACAATAACCTCTAGACCACGTTTTAGCATCAAAGAAATGAAACTTTGAAGTTTTAGTATCCTAGATAGTGTTTTTAGCAGTTACATTGGCACAAAGTGCAACATAAGTTAGCCTGACCATCTTCTGTGATGGACATATTTCTTATATAAATACCAGTCATTATGAAATTGCCAAAACTCCGTCTCGGTAGTTTTAAATTGTGCAAATTAGCAACCCCAACTGCCCGTTAACCACGTAAAAATTTCCTGGTTATAAATAAAATATTGAGATACCACAATGACCTCTAGACGACGTTTTAGCATCAGAGAAATGAAACTTTGAAGTTTTAGTATCCTAGATAGTGTTTTTAGCACTTATAGTTGGCACAAAGTGCAACATAAGTTAGCCTGAGCATCTTCTGTGATGGATTCTCCAATCGCTATTGCACATATTTCTTATATAAATACCAGTCATTATGAAATTGCCAAAACTGCGTCTCGGTAGTTTTAAATTGTGCATGTTAGCAACCCCAACTGCTCGTTAACCACGTAAAGTTTCCTGGTTATAAATAAAATATTGAGATGCCACAATGATCTCTAGACGAGGTTTTAGCATCAATGAAATGAAACTTTGAAGTTTTAGTATCCTAGATAGTGTTTTTAGCACTTACAGTTGGCACAAAGTGCAACATAAGTTAGCCTGACCATCTTCTGTGATGGATTTTCCAATCACTATTACTTATCTATCCAGATATTAAGAAATTGCTAGACTGTGTCACGGTAGTCTTAAATTGTGCATATTATGAACCCCAATTGCCCGATCACGGCGTAAAATTTTTCTGGTTAAAAATAAAGTTTTTTGGGAGGCCACAATGACCTCTAGACGACGTTTTAGCATTAAAGAAATGAAACTTTGAAGTTTTAGTATCCTAGATAGTGTTTTTAGCACTTACATTTGGCACAAAGTGCAACATAAGTTAGCCTAAGCATCTTCTGTGATGGATTCTCCAATCGCTATTGCACATATTTCTTATATAAATACCAGTCATTATGAAATTGCCAAAACTGCGGTTCGGTAGTTTTAAATTGTGCATATTAGCAACCCCAACTGCTCGTTAACCACGTAAAGTTTCCTGGTTATAAATAAAATATTGAGATGCCACAATGATTTCTAGACGACGTTTTAGCATCAAATAAATGAAACTTTGAAGTTTTAGTATTCTAGATAGTGTTTTTAGCACTTACATTTAGCACAAAGTACAACATAAGTTAGCCTGAGCATCTTCTGTGATGGATTCTCCAATCGCTATTGCACATATTTCTTATATAAATACCAGTCATTATGAAATTGCCAAAACTGCGTCTCGGTAGTTTTAAATTGTGCATGTTAGCAACCCCAACTGCCCGTTAATCACGTAAAAATTTCCTGGTTATAAATAAAATATTGAGATGCCACAATGACCTCTAGACAACGATTTAGCATCAAAGAAATGAAACTTTGAAGTTTTAGTATCCTAGATAGTGTTTTTAGCACTTATAGTTGGCACAAAGTGCAACATTAGTTAGCCTGACCATCTTCTGTGATGGACATATTTCTTATATAAATACCAGTCATTATGAAATTGCCAAACTGCGTCTCGGTAGTTTTAAATTGTACAAATTAGCAACCCCAACTGCCCGTTAACCACGTAAAAATTTCCTGGTTATAAATAAAATATTGAGATGCCACAATGACCTCTAGACGACGATTTAGCATCAAAGAAATGAAACTTTGAAGTTTTAGTATCTTAGATAGTGTTTTTAGCACTTATAGTTGGCACAAAGTGCAACATTAGTTAGCCTGAGCATCTTCTGTGATGGATTCTCCAATCGCTATTGCACATATTTCTTATATAAATACCAGTCATTATGAAATTTCCAAAACTGCGTCTCGGTAGTTTTAAATTGTGCATGTTAGCAACCCCAACTGCTCGTTAACCACGTAAAGTTTCCTGGTTATAAATAAAATATTGAGATGCCACAATGATCTCTAGACGACGTTTTAGCATCAATGAAATGAAACTTTGAAGTTTTAGTATCCTAGATAGTGTTTTTAGCACTTACAGTTGGCACAAAGTGCAACATAAGTTAGCCTGAGCATCTTCTGTGATGGATTTTCCAATCACTATTGCTTATCTGTCTTAGATAAATACCAGATATTAAGAAATTGCTAGAATGTGTCACGGTAGTCTTAAATTGTGCATATTAGGAACCCCAATTGCCCGATCACGGCGTAAAATTTTTCTGGTTAAAAATAAAGTTTTTTGGGAGGCCACAATGAACTCTAGACGACGTTTTAGCATTAAAGAAATGAAACTTTGAAGTTTTAGTATCCTAGATAGTGTTTTTAGCACTTACATTTGGCACAAATTGCAACATAAGTTAGCCTGAGCATCTTTTGTGATGGATTCTCCAATCGCTATTGGACATATTTCTTATATAAATACCAGTCATTATGAAATTGCCAAAACTGCGTCTCGGTAGTTTTAAATTGTGCAAATTAGCAACCCCAACTTCCCGTTAACCACGTAAAAATTTCCTGGTTATAAATAAAATATTGAGATGCCCCAATGACCTCTAGAAGACGTTTTAGCATCAAAGAAATGAAACTTTGAAGTTTTAGTATGCTAGATAGTGTTTTTAGCACTTACAGTTGGACAAAGTGCAACATAAGTTAGCCTGAGCATCTTCTGTGATGGATTCTCCAATCGCTATTGCACATATTTCTTATATAAGTACCAGTCATTATGAAATTGCCAAAACTGCGGTTCGGTAGTTTTAAATTTTGCATATTAGCAACCCCAACTGCTCGTTAACCACGTAAAGTTTCCTGGTTATAAATAAAATATTGAGATGCCACAATGATCTCCAGACGACGTTTTAGCATCAAAGAAATGAAACTTTGAAGTTTTAGTATCCTAGATAGTGTTTTTAGCACTTACAGTTGGCACAAAGTGCAACATAAGTTAGCCTGAGCATCTTCTGTGATGGATTCTCCAATCACTATTGCTTATCTATCTTATATAAATACCAGATATTATGAAATTGCTAGACTACGTCCCGCTAGCCTTAAATCGTGCATATTAGCAACCCCAACTGCCCGTTAACCACGTAAAAATTTCCTGGTTATAAATAAAATATTGAGATGCCACAATGACCTCTAGACGACGTTTTAGTATCAAAGAAATGAAACTTTGAAGTTTTAGTATCCTAGATAGTGTTTTTAGCACTTACAGTTGGCACAAAGTGCAACATAAGTTAGCCTGATCATCTTCTGTGATGGATTTTCCAATCACTATTGCTTATCTATCTTAGATAAATACCAGATATTAAGACATTGCTAGACTGCGTCACGGTAGTCTTAAATTGTGCATATTAGGAACCCCAATTCCCCGATCACCGCGTAAAATTTTTCTGGTTAAAAATAAACATTTTTGGGAGGCTACAATAACCTCTAGACCACGTTTTAGCATCAAAGAAATTAAACTTTGAAGTTTTAGTATCCTAGATAGTGTTTTTAGCACTTACATTTGGCACAAAGTGCAACATAAGTTAGCCTGAGCATCTTCTGTGATGGATTCTCTAATCGCTATTGCTTATCTATCTTATATAAATACCAGATATTAAGAAATTGCTAGACTACGTCCCGCTAGTCTTAAATCGTGCATATTAGGATCCCCAATTCCCCGATCACAGCGTAAAATTTTTCTGGTTAAAAAAAATTTTTTTGACGCTACAATAACCTCTAGACCACGTTTTAGCATCAAAGAGACGAAACTGTGAAGTTTTAGTATCCTAGATAGTGTTTTTAGCACTTAAAGATCGCACAGCGTGCAACATAAGTTAGCCTGAGCATCTTCTGTGATGGATTCTCCAATCGCTATTGCACATATTTCTTATATAAATACCAGTCATTATGAAATTGCCAAAGCTGCGTCTCGGTAGTTTTAAATTGTGCATATTAGCAACCCCAACTGCCCGTTAATCACGTAAAAATTTCCTGGTTATAAATAAAATATTGAGATGCCACAATGACCTCTAGAAGACGTTTTAGCATCAAAGAAATGAAACTTTGAAGTTTTAGTATACTAGATAGTGTTTTTAGCAGTTACAGTTGGCACAAAGTGCAACATAAGTTAGCCTGACCATCTTCTGTGATGGACATATTTCTTATATAAATACCAGTCATTATGAAATTGCCAAAACTGCTTCTCGGTAGTTTTAAATTGTGCAAATTAGCAACCCCAACTGCCCGTTAACCACGTAAAAATTTCCTGGTTATAAATAAAATATTGAGATACCACAATGACCTCTAGACGACGTTTTAGCATCAAAGAAATGAAACTTTGAAGTTTTAGTATCCTAGATAGTGTTTTTAGCACTTATAGTTGGCACAAAGTGCATCATAAGTTAGCCTGAGCATCTTCTGTGATGGATTCTCCAATCGCTATTGCTCATATTTCTTATATAAATACCAGTCATTATGAAATTGCCAAAACTGCGTCTCGGTAGTTTTAAATTGTGCATATTAGCAACCCCAACTGCTCGTTAACCACGTAAAGTTTCCTGGTTATAAATAAAATATTGAGACGCCATAATGATCCCTAGACGACGTTTTAGCATCAAAGAAATGGAACTTTGAGGTTTTAGTATCCTAGATAGTGTTTTTAGCACTTACAGTTGGCACAAAGTGCAACATAAGTTAGCCTGAGCATCTTCTGTGATGGATTCTCCAATCACTATTGCTTATCTATCTTATATAAATACCAGATATTATGAAATTGCTAGACTACGTCCCGCTAGCCTTAAATCGTGCATATTAGCAACCCCAACTGCCCGTTAACCACGTAAAAATTTCCTGGTTATAAATAAAATATTGAGATGCCACAATGACCTCTAGACGACGTTTTAGTATCAAAGAAATGAAACTTTGAAGTTTTAGTATCCTAGATAGTGTTTTTAGCACTTACAGTTGGCACAAAGTGCAACATAAGTTAGGCTGAGCATCTTCTGTGATGGATTTTCCAATCCCTATTGCTTATCTATCTTAGATAAATACCAGATATTAAGAAATTGCTAGACTGCGTCACGGTAGTCTTAAATTGTGCATATTAGGAACCCCAATTCCCCGATCACCGCGTAAAATTTTTCTGGTTAAAAATAAAAATTTTTGGGAGGCTACAATAACCTCTAGACCACGTTTTAGCATCAAAGAAATGAAACTTTGAAGTTTTAGTATCCTAGATAGTGTTTTTAGCACTTACATTTGGCACAAAGTGCAACATAAGTTAGCCTGAGCATCTTCTGTGATGGATTCTAAAATCGCTATTGCTTATCTATCTTATATAAATACCAGATATTAAGAAATTGCTAGACTACGTCCCGCTAGTCTTAAATCGTGCATATTAGGATCCCCAATTCCCCGATCACAGCGTAAAATTTTTCTGGTAAAAAAAAATTTTTTTGAGGCTACAATAACCTCTAGACCACGTTTTAGCATCAAAGAGACGAAACTGTGAAGTTTTTGTATCCTAGATAGTGTTTTTAGCACTTAAAGATCGCACAGCGTGCAACATAAGTTAGCCTGAGCATCTTCTGTGATGGATTCTCCAATCGCTATTGCACATATTTCTTATATAAATACCAGTCATTATGAAATTGCCAAAGCTGCGTCTCGGTAGTTTTAAATTGTGCATATTAGCAACCCCAACTGCCCGTTAATCACGTAAAAATTTCCTGGTTATAAATAAAATATTGAGATGCCACAATGACCTCTAGAAGACGTTTTAGCATCAAAGAAATGAAACTTTGAAGTTTTAGTATCCTAGATAGTGTTTTTAGCACTTACATTTGGCACAAAGTGCAACATAAGTTAGCCTGAGCATCTTCTGTGATGGATTCTCGAATCGCTATTGCACATATTTCTTATATAAATACCAGTCATTATGAAATTGCCAAAACTGCGTCTCGGTAGTTTTAAATTGTGCAAATTAGCAACCCCAACTGCCCGTTAACCACGTAAAAATTTCCTGGTTATAAATAAAATATTGAGATACCACAATGACCTCTAGACGACGTTTTAGCATCAAAGAAATGAAACTTTGAAGTTTTAGTATCCTAGATAGTGTTTTTAGCACTTACATTTGGCACAAATTGCAACATAAGTTAGCCTGAGCATCTTCTGTGATGGATTCTCCAATCGCTATTGGACATTTCTTATATAAATACCAGTCATTATGAAATTGCCAAAACTGCGTCTCGGTAGTTTTAAATTGTGCATGTTAGCAACCCCAACTGTTCGTTAACCACGTAAAGTTTCCTGGTTATAAATAAAATATTGAGATGCCACAATGATCTCTAGACGACGTTTTAGCATCAATGAAATGAAACTTTGAAGTTTTAGTATCCTAGATAGTGTTTTTAGCACTTATAGTTGGCACAAAGTGCAACATAAGTTAGCCTAAGCATCTTCTGTGATGGATTCTCCAATCGCTATTGCACATATTTCTTATATAAATACCAGTCATTATGAAATTGCCAAAACTGCGGTTCGGTAGTTTTAAATTGTGCATATTAGCAACCCCAACTGCTCGTTAACCACGTAAAGTTTCCTGGTTATAAATAAAATATTGAGATGCCACAATGATTTCTAGACGACGTTTTAGCATCAAATAAATGAAACTTTGAAGTTTTAGTATCCTAGATAGTGTTTTTAGCACTTACATTTGGCACAAAGTGCAACATAAGTTAGCCTGAGCATCTTCTGTGATCTATTCTCCAATCGCTATTGCACATATTTCTTATATAAATACCAGTCATTATGAAATTGCCAAAACTGCATCTCGGTAGTTTTAAATTGTGCATGTTAGCAACCCCAACTGCCCGTTAATCACGTAAAAATTTCCTGGTTATAAATAAAATATTGAGATGCCACAATGACCTCTAGACGACGATTTAGCATCAAAAAAATGAGACTTTGAAGTTTTAGTATCCTAGATAGTGTTTTTAGCACTTATAGTTGGCCCAAAGTGCAACATTAGTTAGCCTGAGCATCTTCTGTGATGGACATATTTCTTATATAAATACCAGTCATTATGAAATTGCCAAAACTGCGTCTCGGTAGTTTTAAATTTTTTTTTTTTTTTTTTAGTTTTATTTCCGGATCAGCTAGTATAGCTATACACAGAACTGTTATTTAATATCACTGGTCACTGTATTGACGTGAAGAGGTAAGTTCCAAGGGAGTCCTCATTCGCTGGATTCTTCATCAGTAAGCAGATCTTGTGGCAGTTTACGCTTTAACCGTCTGTGGATGTGTCTATTTCCCAGTTCATAAGCAACCGCACCTGGACACTCACTTAATTTATTGTTAAATGTTCTAATGCAGTTTTTAATAAATGTTTGTATGGTAGGAATTTCTAGTTCCCTATGTAACTGTTCATTACGGACAAACCAGGGGGCATTTGTAATGATTCGAAGAATTTTATTTTGGAACACTTGCACTTTTTTTATAGTTATGTTAGATGCTGCTCCCCAAATGGTGCAGGCATAGGTTAGCGTGGATCTAAGAATAGATTTATAGATAAGAACACCACACTTATAACTTAACGGCGATTTTCGATTAATTATAGGGTACAATTGAGAGAGTTTTGAATGGCATTCATTTAATTTTTTATTAATGTGTAGTTTAAATGTTAATTTTTTATCCAAATATACTCCTAGGTATTTTACTCCTTGGTCAGGTGGGTTCCAAGGAAGGCGTTCATTGTTAATTACAATTTCCGGTGGTGGTGTAGGGTATCGTAGGGTGAATATTTTTGCTTCACATTTACTTGAATTTAGAGTGATGTTCCATTTTTCAAGCCAGTTATTTAATTCATCCAAGGTGGTCTGGAGATTTTCTGCAGCGATGTTTATGTCTTCATTTTGTGTAATAATTGCTGTGTCGTCAGCGTACATAGCAATGCTGGTACTATATGCTTGTGGAATGTCATGCATAAATATGTTGTACAGGGTTGGACCTAGTAGATATAGATCCCTGGGGTATTCCTGCTGCTATATTTTTCATCGTGGACATAGTATTATTAATCCTTACTTGGAACTTCCTGTTGTCTAGAAAGGACTTCAATATTAAAAATAAATATTTTGGTAAATTTATTGTTATTAACTTGTGTAATAGTCCCAGAGTCCAGACAGTGTCAAAAGCTTTGGCTATATCAATGAATACTATGAGAGTGTGTTGTTTGGCTTCATAGCCTCTTTCGATGATTTCGGTTATTCTAGCCAACTGGTGAGTGGTCGAATGTTTTGATTTAAATCCGAACTGAAAGTTGGGAATAGTATTGTTATTGCTCAATTCTGTGTTTAATCTGGTTAGGATGCATCTTTCTAGTAGTTTAGAGAAGGTTGTTAGTAAACTTATTGGTCTGTAATTTGCTGGGTCTTGTGCTGTTTTTCCTGGCTTATTAAACAAGATAATATGAGCGATTTTCCATGAGTCAGGGAAATAACCAATTCTAAGGCAACCGTTAAAAATTGCTGTTAAATAGCAAATTGCTTTTTTTGGAAGTTTTTTTAGAATTATGTTTGTTATTCCGTCGTGACCTGGCGACTTTTTATTTGGTAGGTTTTTAATATGGTTTGCTATCTCTGCTGGTGTGATTGGATTGATGTTCCCTGGAGGATTCTGCGAGCTTGTTGTAATTTGATCCTCAAATTGTTTGGTTATATCTGCATTGTTCTGATTATTTACTGTAGTGAACACTCCTCCGAGGTAGTTTGCAAAGACTTCACATTTCTCTTTGTCAGTGGTGATTATAACGTTGCCATCTTTTAGGGCGGTTGGGGTAGGAGATGTTCTAAGTATACGTTTAGTGGCCTGCCACATCGAGGGGTCATTGGGTTGTAATTCTTTTATATATGTTTGATATGAGTTTATCTTGTGAGTTTCTAAAGCAAGTTTGACCTGTCTTATTAATTGATTAAGTTGGCGTTTTAAATTGGGATCTCTACTTCTCTGCCAGTCTCTTCTAATCCGGTTTTTCTCTTGTATTAATTTCAGAATTTCTCTAGGTGGTTGGAGATAATTTGGTTTACTCTGACGTCGTTGGATTGTTGTGGCTTCTTGTATTGACAGCTTGATAGCGTCTTGGAGATTTGTAACTGTATTGTTGATATCAATTTGAGTATGAATAATGGGACATTGCAATATGTTCTCTAGTTTTTGTTGAAAGGTTTCCCAATCTACGCGGCCATTGATGAGTCTTGGAATTTTTTCAGTGAGGTGTGGTGGTTCTGAGTATGAGATAATTATCGGTCTGTGGTCCGAGTCAAGATCGGTTGTAACAGTTTTAAATTGTGCAAATTAGCAACCCCAACTGCCCGTTAACCACGTAAAAATTTCCTGGTTATAAATAAAATATTGAGATGCCACAATGACCTCTAGACGACGATTTAGCATCAAAGAAATGAAACTTTGAAGTTTTAGTATCCTAGATAGTGTTTTTAGCACCTATAGTTGGCACAAAGTGTAACATTAGTTAGCCTGAGCATCTTCTGTGATGGATTCTCCAATCGCTATTGCACATATTCCTTATATAAATACCAGTCATTATGAAATTGCCAAAACTGCGGTTCGGTAGTTTTAAATTGTGCATATTAGCAACCCCAACTGCTCGTTAACCACGTAAAGTTTCCTGGTTATAAATAAAATATTGAGATGCCACAATGATTTCTAGCCGACGTTTTAGCATCAAATAAATAAAACTTTGAAGTTTTAGTATCCTAGATAGTGTTTTTAGCACTTTAATTTGGCACAAAGTGCAACATAAGTTAGCCTGAGCATCTTCTGTGATGGATTCTCCAATCGCTATTGCACATATTTCTTATATAAATACCAGTCATTATGAAATTGCCAAAACTGCGTCTCGGTAGTTTTAAATTGTGCATGTTCGCAACCCCAACTGCCCGTTAATCACGTAAAAATTTCCTGGTTATAAATAAAATATTGAGATGCCACAATGACCTCTAGACGACGATTTAGCATCAAAGAAATGAAACTTTGAAGTTATAGTATCCTAGATAGTGTTTTTAGCACTTATAGTTGGCACAAAGTGCAACATTAGTTAGCCTGACCATCTTCTGTGATGGACATATTTCTTATATAAATACCAGTCATTATGAAATTGCCAAAACTGCGTCTCGGTAGTTTTAAATTGTGCAAATTAGCAACCCCAACTGCCCGTTAACCACGTAAAAATTTCCTGGTTATAAATAAAATACTGAGATGCCACAATGACCTCTAGAAAACGTTTTAGCATCAAAAAAATGAAACTTTGAAGTTTTAGTATCCTAGATAGTGTTTTTAGCACTTATAGTTGGCACAAAGTGCAACATAAGTTAGCCTAAGCATCTTCTGTGATGGATTCTCCAATCGCTATTGCACATATTTCTTATATAAATACCAGTCATTATGAAATTGCCAAAACTGCGGTTCGGTAGTTTTAAATTGTGCATATTAGCAACCCCAACTGCTCGTTAACCACGTAAAGTTTCCTGGTTATAAATAAAATATTGAGATGCCACAATGATCTCTAGACGACGTTTTAGCATCAATGAAATGAAACTTTGAAGTTTTAGTATCCTAGATAGTGTTTTTAGCACTTACAGTTGGCACAAAGTGCAACATAAGTTAGCCTGAGCATCTTCTGTGATGGATTTTCCAATCACTATTGCTTATCTGTCTTAGATAAATACCAGATATTAAAAAATTGCTAGAATGTGTCACGGTAGTCTTAAATTGTGCATATTAGGAACCCCAATTGCCCGATCATGGCGTAAAATTTTTCTGGTTAAAAATAAAGTTTTTTGGGAGGCCACAATGACCTCTAGACGACGTTTTAGCATTAAAGAAATGAAACTTTGAAGTTTTAGTATCCTAGATAGTGTTTTTAGCACTTACATTTGGCACAAATTGCAACATAAGTTAGCCTGAGCATCTTCTGTGATTGATTCTCCAATCGCTATTGGACATATTTCTTATATAAATACCAGTCATTATGAAATTGCCAAAACTGCGTCTCGGTAGTTTTAAATTGTGCAAATTAGCAACCCCAACTTCCCGTTAACCACGTAAAAATTTCCTGGTTATAAATAAAATATTGAAATGCCACAATGACCTCTAGAAGACGTTTTAGCATCAAAGAAATGAAACTTTGAAGTTTTAGTATGCTAGATAGTGTTTTTAGCACTTATAGTTGGCACAAAATGCAACATAAGTTAGCCTGAGCATCTTCTGTGATGGATTCTCCAATCGCTATTGCACATATTTCTTATATAAATACCAGTCATTATGAAATTGCCAAAACTGCGGTTCGGTAGTTTTAAATTTTGCATATTAGCAACCCCAACTGCTCGTTAACCACGTAAAGTTTCCTGGATATAAATAAAATATTGATATGCCACAATGATCTCTAGACGAAGTTTTAGCATCAAAGAAATGAAACTTTGAAGTTTTAGTATCCTAGATAGTGTTTTTAGCACTTCCATTTGGCACAAAGTGCAACATAAGTTAGCCTGAGCATTTTCTGTAATGGATTCTCCAATCGCTATTGCTTATCTATCTTATATAAATACCAGATATTAAGAAATCGCTAGACAACCTCCCGCTAGTCTTAAATCGTGCATATTAGGAACCCCAATTCCCCGATCACCGCATAAAATTTTTCTGGTTAAAAATAAAATTTTTGGGAAGCTACAATAACCTCTAGACCACGTTTTAGCATCAAAGAGACGAAACTGTAAAGTTTTAGTATCTTAAATAGTGTTTTTAGCACTTATAGTTTGGACAGCGTGCAACATAAGTTAGTCTGAGCATCTTCTGTGATGGATTCTCCAATCGCTATTGCACATATTTGTTATATAAATACCAGTCATTATGAAATTGCCAAAACTGCGTCTCGGTAGTTTTAAATTGTGCATATTAGCAACCTCAACTGCCCGTTATCCACGTAAAAATTTCCTGGTTATAAATAAAATATTGAGATGCCACAATGACCTCTAGAAGACGTTTTAGCATCAAAGAAATGAAACTTTGAAGTTTTAGTATGCTAGATAGTGTTTTTAGCACTTACATTTGGCACAAATTGCAACATAAGTTAGCCTGAGCATCTTCTGTGATGGATTCTCCAATCGCTATTGGACATATTTCTTATATAAATACCAGTCATTATGAAATTGCCAAAACTGCGCCTCGGTAGTTTTAAATTGTGCAAATTAGCAACCCCAACTTCCCGTTAACCACGTAAAAATTTCCTGGTTATAAATAAAATATTGAGATGCCACAATGACCTCTAGAAGACGTTTTAGCATCAAAGAAATGAAACTTTGAAGTTTTAGTATGCTAGATAGTGTTTTTAGCACTTATAGTTGGCACAAAGTGCATCATAAGTTAGCCTGAGCATCTTCTGTGATGGATTCTCCAATCGCTATTGCACATATTTCTTATATAAATACCAGTCATTATGAAATTGCCAAAACTGCGTCTCGGTAGTTTTAAATTGTGCATGTTAGCAACCCCAACTTCCCGTTAACCACGTAAAAATTTCCTGGTTATAAATAAAATATTGAAATGCCACAATGACCTCTAGAAGACGTTTTAGCATCAAAGAAATGAAACTTTGAAGTTTTAGTATGCTAGATAGTGTTTTTAGCACTTATAGTTGTCACAAAGTGCAACATAAGTTAGCCTGAGCATCTTCTGTGATGGATTCTCCAATCGCTATTGCACATATTTCTTATATAAATACCAGTCATTATGAAATTGCCAAAACTGCGGTTCGGTAGTTTTAAATTTTGCATATTAGCAACCCCAACTGCTCGTTAACCACGTAAAGTTTCCTGGATATAAATAAAATATTGATATGCCACAATGATCTCTAGACGAAGTTTTAGCATCAAAGAAATGAAACTTTGAAGTTTTAGTATCCTAGATAGTGTTTTTAGCACTTCCATTTGGCACAAAGTGCAACATAAGTTAGCCTGAGCATTTTCTGTAATGGATTCTCCAATCGCTATTGCTTATCTATCTTATATAAATACCAGATATTAAGAAATCGCTAGACTACCTCCCGCTAGTCTTAAATCGTGCATATTAGGAACCCCAATTCCCCGATCACCGCATAAAATTTTTCTGGTTAAAAATAAAATTTTTGGGAAGCTAACCTCTAGACCACGTTTTAGCATCAAAGAGACGAAACTGTAAAGTTTTAGTATCTTAAATAGTGTTTTTAGCACTTATAGTTTGCACAGCGTGCAACATAAGTTAGTCTGAGCATCTTCTGTGATGGATTCTCCAATCGCTATTGCACATATTTGTTATATAAGTAGCAGTCATTATGAAATTGCCAAAACTGCGTCTCGGTAGTTTTAAATTGTGCATATTAGCAACCTCAACTGCCCGTTATCCACGTAAAAATTTCCTGGTTATAAATAAAATATTGAGATGCCACAATGACCTCTAGAAGACGTTTTAGCATCAAAGAAATGAAACTTTGAAGTTTTAGTATGCTAGATAGTGTTTTTAGCACTTACATTTGGCACAAATTGCAACATAAGTTAGCCTGAGCATCTTCTGTGATGGATTCTCCAATCGCTATTGGACATATTCCTTATATAAATACCAGTCATTATGAAATTGCCAAAACTGCGCCTCGGTAGTTTTAAATTGTGCAAATTAGCAACCCCAACTTCCCGTTAACCACGTAAAAATTTCCTGGTTATAAATAAAATATTGAGATGCCACAATGACCTCTAGAAGACGTTTTAGCATCAAAGAAATGAAACTTTGAAGTTTTAGTATGCTAGATAGTGTTTTTAGCACTTATAGTTGGCACAAAGTGCATCATAAGTTAGCCTGAGCATCTTCTGTGATGGATTCTCCAATCGCTATTGCACATATTTCTTATATAAATACCAGTCATTATGAAATTGCCAAAACTGCTTCTCGGTAGTTTTAAATTGTGCATGATAGCAACCCCAACTGCTCGTTAATCACGTAAAGTTTCCTGGTTATAAATAAAATATTGAGATGCCACAATGATCTCTAGACGACGTTTTAGCATCAATGAAATGAAACTTTGAAGTTTTAGTATCCTAGATAGTGTTTTTAGCACTTACAGTTGGCACAAAGTGCAACATAAGTTAGCCTGAGCATCTTCTGTGATGGATTTTCCAATCACTATTGCTTATCTATCTTAGATAAATACCAGATATTAAGAAATTGCTAGACTGTGTCACGGTAGTCTTAAATTGTGCATATTAGGAACCCCAATTGCCCGATCACGGCGTAAAATTTTTCTGGTTAAAAATAACGTTTTTTGGGAGGCCACAATGACCTCTAGACGACGTTTTAGCATTAAAGAAATGAAACTTTGAAGTTTTAGTATCCTAGATAGTGTTTTTAGCACTTACATTTGGCACAAATTGCAACATAAGTTAGCCTGAGCATCTTCTGTGATGGATTCTCCAATCGCTATTGGACATTTCTTATATAAATACCAGTCATTATGAAATTGCCAAAACTGCGTCTCGGTAGTTTTAAATTGTGCAAATTAGCAACCCCAACTGCCCGTTAACCACGTAAAAATTTCCTGGTTATAAATAAAATATTGAGATGCCACAATGACCTCTAGAAGACGTTTTAGCATCAAAAAAATGAAACTTTGAAGTTTTAGTATCCTAGATAGTGTTTTTAGCACTTATAGTTGGCACAAAGTGCAACATAAGTTAGCCTAAGCATCTTCTGTGATGGATGCTCCAATCGCTATTGCACATATTTCTTATATAAATACCAGTCATTATGAAATTGCCAAAACTGCGTCTCGGTAGTTTTAAATTGTGCATATTAACAACCCCAACTGCTCGTTAACCACGTAAAGTTTCCTGGATATAAATAAAATATTGATATGCCACAATGATCTCTAGCCGAAGTTTTAGCATCAAAGAAATGAAACTTTGAAGGTTTAGTATCCTAGATAGTGTTTTTAGCATTTACATTTGGCACAAAGTGCAACATAAGTTAGCCTGACCATCTTCTGTAATGGATTTTCCAATCACTATCGCTTATCTATCTTAGATAAATACCAGATATTAAGAAATTGCTAGACTGTGTCACGGTAGTCTTAAATTGTGCATATTAGGAACCCCAATTGCCCGATCACGGCGTAAAATTTTTCTGGTTAAAAATAAAGTTTTTTGGGAGGCCACAATGACCTCTAGAAGACGTTTTATCATCAAAAAAATGAAACTTTAAAGTTTTAGTATCCTAGATAGTGTTTTTAGCACTTATAGTTGGCACAAAGTGCAACATAAGTTATCCTAAGCATCTTCTGTGATGGATTCTCCAATCGCTATTGCACATATTTCTTATATAAATACCAGTCATTATGAAATTGCCAAAACTGCGGTTCGGTAGTTTTAAATTGTGCATATTAGCAACCCCAACTGCTCGTTAACCACGTAAAGTTTCCTGGTTATAAATAAAATATTGAGATGCCACAATGATTTCTAGACGACGTTTTAGCATCAAATAAATGAAACTTTGAAGTTTTAGTATCATAGATAGTGTTTTTAGCACTTACATTTGGTACAAAGTGCAACATAAGTTAGCCTGAGCATCTTCTGTGATGGATTCTCCAATCGCTATTGCACATATTTCTTATATAAATACCAGTCATTATGAAATTGCCATAACTGCGTCTCGGTAGTTTTAAATTGTGCATGTTAGCAACCCCAACTGCCCGTTAATCACGTAAAAATTTCCTGGTTATAAATAAAATATTGAGATGCCACAATGACCTCTAGACGACGATTTAGCATCAAAGAAATGAAACTTTGAAGTTTTAGTATCCTAGATAGTGTTTTTAGCACTTATAGTTGGCACAAAGTGCAACATTAGTTAGCCTGACCATCTTCTGTGATGGACATATTTCTTATATAAATACCAGTCATTATGAAATTGCCAAAACTGCGTCTCGGTAGTTTTAAATTGTGCAAATTAGCAACCCCAACTGCCCGTTAACCACGTAAAAATTTCCTGGTTATAAATAAAATATTGAGATGCCACAATGACCTCTAGACGACGATTTAGCATCAAAGAAATGAAACTTTGAATTTTTAGTATCCTAGATAGTGTTTTTAGCACTTATAGTTGGCACAAAGTGCAACATTAGTTAGCCTGAGCATCTTGTGTAATGGATTCTCCAATCGCTATTGCATATATTCCTTATATAAATACCAGTCATTATGAAATTGCCAAAACTGCGTCTCGGTAGTTTTAAATTGTGCATGTTAGCAACCCCAACTGCTCGTTAACCACGTAAAGTTTCCTGGTTATAAATAAAATATTGAGATGCCACAATGATCTCTAGACGACGTTTTAGCATCAATGAAATGAAACTTTAAAGTTTTAGTATCCTAGATAGTGTTTTTAGCACTTACAGTTGGCACAAAGTGCAACATAAGTTAGCCTGAGCATCTTCTGTGATGGATTTTCCAATCACTATTGCTTATCTGTCTTAGATAAATACCAGATATTAAGAAATTGCTAGAATGTGTCACGGTAGTCTTAAATTGTGCATATTAGGAACCCCAATTGCCCGATCACGGCGTAAAATTTTTCTGGTTAAAAATAAAGTTTTTTGGGAGGCCACAATGACCTCTAGACGACGTTTTAGCATTAAAGAAATGAAACTTTGAAGTTTTAGTATCCTAGATAGTGTTTTTAGCACTTACATTTGGCACAAATTGCAACATAAGTTAGCCTGAGCATCTTCTGTGATGGATTCTCCAATCGCTATTGGACATATTTCTTATATAAATTCCAGTCATTATGAAATTGCCAAAACTGCGTCTCGGTAGTTTTAAATTGTGCAAATTAGCAACCCCAACTTCCCGTTAACCACGTAAAGATTTCCGGGTTATAAATAAAATATTGAGATGCCACAATGACCTCTAGAAGACGTTTTAGCATCAAAGAAATGAAACTTTGAAGTTTTAGTATGCTAGATAGTGTTTTTAGCACTTATAGTTGGCACAAAGTGCAACATAAGTTAGCCTGAGCATCTTCTGTAATGGATTCTCCAATCGCTATTGCACATATTCCTTATATAAATACCAGTCATTATGAAATTGCCAAAACTGCGTCTCGGTAGTTTTAAATTGTGCATGTTAGCAACCCCAACTGCTCGTTAACCACGTAAAGTTTCCTGGTTATAAATAAAATATTGAGATGCCACAATGATCTCTAGACGACGTTTTAGCATCAATGAAATGAAACTTTGAAGTTTTAGTATCCTAGATAGTGTTTTTAGCACTTACAGTTGGCACAAAGTGCAACATAAGTTAGCCTGAGCATCTTCTGTGATGGATTTACCAATCACTATTGCTTATCTGTCTTAGATAAATACCAGATATTAAGAAATTGCTAGAATGTGTCACGGTAGTCTTAAATTGTGCATATTAGGAACCCCAATTGCCCGATCACGGCGTAAAATTTTTCTGGTTAAAAATAAAGTTTTTTGGGAGGCCACAATGACCTCTAGACGACGTTTTAGCATTAAAGAAATGAAACTTTGAAGTTTTAGTATCCTAGATAGTGTTTTTAGCACTTACATTTGGCACAAATTGCAACATAAGTTAGCCTGAGCATCTTCTGTGATGAATTCTCCAATCGCTATTGGACATATTTCTTATATAAATACCAGTCATTATGAAATTGCCAAAATTGCGTCTCGGTAGTTTTAAATTGTGCAAATTAGCAACCCCAACTTCCCGTTAACCACGTAAAAATTTCCTGGTTATAAATAAAATATTGAGATGTCACAATGACCTCTAGAAGACGTTTTAGCATCAAAGAAATGAAACTTTGAAGTTTTAGTATGCTAGATAGTGTTTTTAGCACTTACATTTGGCACAAAGTGCAACATAAGTTAGCCTGAGCATCTTCTGTAATGGATTCTCCAATCGCATTTGCTTATCTATCTTATATAAATACCAGATATTAAGAAATCGCTAGACTACCTCCCGCTAGTCTTAAATCGTGCATATTAGGAACCCCAATTCCCCGATCACCGCATAAAATTTTTCTGGTTAAAAATAAAATTTTTGGGAAGCTACAATAACCTCTAGACCATGTTTTAGCATCAAAGAGACGAAACTGTAAAGTTTTAGTATCTTAAATAGTGTTTTTAGCACTTATAGTTTGCACAGCGTGCAACATAAGTTAGTCTGAGCATCTTCTGTGATGGATTCTCCAATCGCTATTGCACATATTTGTTATATAAATACCAGTCATTATGAAACTGCCAAAACTGCGTCTCGGTAGTTTTAAATTGTGCATATTAGCAACCCCAACTGCCCGTTATCCACGTAAAAATTTCCTGGTTATAAATAAAATATTGAAATGCCACAATGACCTCTAGACCATGTTTTAGCATCAAGGAAATGAAACTTTGTAGTTTTAGTATTTTAGATAGTGTTTTTAGCACTTATAGTTGGCACAAAGTGCAACATAAGTTAGCCTAAGCATCTTCTGTGATGGATTCTCCAATCGCTATTGCACATATTTCTTATATAAATACCAGTCATTATGAAATTGCCAAAACTGCGGTTCGGTAGTTTTAAATTGTGCATATTAGCAACCCCAACTGCTCGTTAACCACGTAAAGTTTCCTGGTTATAAATAAAATATTGAGATGCCACAATGATTTCTAGACGACGTTTTAGCATCAAATAAATGAAACTTTGAAGTTTTAGTATCCTAGATAGTGTTTTTAGCACTTACATTTGGCACAAAGTGCAACATAAGTTAGCCTGAGCATCTTCTGTGATGGATTCTCCAATCGCTATTGCACATATTTCTTATATAAATACCAGTCATTATGAAATTGCCAAAACTGCGTCTCGGTAGTTTTAAATTGTGCATGTTAGCAACCCCAACTGCCCGTTAATCACGTAAAAATTTCCTGGTTATAAATAAAATATTGAGATGCCACAATGACCTCTAGACGACGATTTAGCATTAAAGAAATGAAACTTTGAAGTTTTAGTATCCTAGATAGTGTTTTTAGCACTTATAGTTGGCACAAAGTGCAACATTAGTTAGCCTGACCATCTTCTGTGATGGACATATTTCTTATATAAATACCAGTCATTATGAAATTGCCAAAACTGCGTCTCGGTAGTTTTAAATTGTGCAAATTAGCAACCCCAACTGCCCGTTAACCACGTAAAAATTTCCTGGTTATAAATAAAATATTGAGATGCCACAATGACCTCTAGACGACGATTTAGCATCAAAGAAATGAAACTTTGAATTTTTAGTATCCTAGATAGTGTTTTTAGCACTTATAGTTGGCACAAAGTGCAACATTAGTTAGCCTGAGCATGTTGTGTAATGGATTCTCCAATCGCTATTGCATATATTCCTTATATAAATACCAGTCATTATGAAATTGCCAAAACTGCGTCTCGGTAGTTTTAAATTGTGCATGTTAGCAACCCCAACTGCTCGTTAACCACGTAAAGTTTCCTGGTTATAAATAAAATATTGAGATGCCACAATGATCTCTAGACGACGTTTTAGCATCAATGAAATGAAACTTTAAAGTTTTAGTATCCTAGATAGTGTTTTTAGCACTTACAGTTGGCACAAAGTGCAACATAAGTTAGCCTGAGCATCTTCTGTGATGGATTTTCCAATCACTATTGCTTATCTGTCTTAGATAAATACCAGATATTAAGAAATTGCTAGAATGTGTCACGGTAGTCTTAAATTGTGCATATTAGGAACCCCAATTGCCCGATCACGGCGTAAAATTTTTCTGGTTAAAAATAAAGTTTTTTGGGAGGCCACAATGACCTCTAGACGACGTTTTAGCATTAAAGAAATGAAACTTTGAAGTTTTAGTATCCTAGATAGTGTTTTTAGCACTTACATTTGGCACAAATTGCAACATAAGTTAGCCTGAGCATCTTCTGTGATGGATTCTCCAATCGCTATTGGACATATTTCTTATATAAATACCAGTCATTATGAAATTGCCAAAACTGCGTCTCGGTAGTTTTAAATTGTGCAAATTAGCAACCCCAACTTCCCGTTAACCACGTAAAGATTTCCGGGTTATAAATAAAATATTGAGATGCCACAATGACCTCTAGAAGACGTTTTAGCATCAAAGAAATGAAACTTTGAAGTTTTAGTATGCTAGATAGTGTTTTTAGCACTTATAGTTGGCACAAAGTGCAACATAAGTTAGCCTGAGCATCTTCTGTGATGGATTCTCCAATCGCTATTGCACATATTTCTTATATAAATACCAGTCATTATGAAATTGCCAAAACTGCGGTTCGGTAGTTTTAAATTTTGCATATTAGCAACCCCAACTGCTCGTTAACCACGTAAAGTTTCCTGGTTATAAATAAAATATTGAGATGCCACAATAATTTCTAGACGACGTTTTAGCATCAAAGAAATGAAACTTTGAAGTTTTAGTATCCTAGATAGTGTTTTTAGCACTTACATTTGGCACAAAGTGCAACATAAGTTAGCCTGAGCATCTTCTGTAATGGATTCTCCAATCGCTATTGCTTATCTATCTTATATAAATACCAGATATTAAGAAATCGCTAGACTACCTCCCGCTAGTCTTAAATCGTGCATATTAGGAACCCCAATTCCCCGATCACCGCATAAAATTTTTCTGGTTAAAAATAAAATTTTTGGGATGCTACAATAACCTCTAGACCATGTATTAGCATCAAAGAGACGGAACTGTAAAGTTTTAGTATCTTAAATAGTGTTTTTAGCACTTATAGTTTGCACAGCGTGCAACATAAGTTAGTCTGAGCATCTTCTGTGATGGATTCTCCAATCGCTATTGCACATATTTGTTATATAAATACCAGTCATTATGAAATTGCCAAAACTGCGTCTTGGTAGTTTTAAATTGTGCATATTAGCAACCCCAACTGCCCGTTATCCACGTAAAAATATCCTGGTTATAAATAAAATATTGAAATGCCACAATGACCTCTAGACCATGTTTTAGCATCAAGGAAATGAAACTTTCTAGTTTTAGTATTTTAGATAGTGTTTTTAGCACTTACAGTTGGCACAAAGTGCAACATAAGTTAGCCTGAACATCTTCTGTGATGGATTTTCTAATCACTATTGCTTATCTATTTTAGATAAATACCAGATATTAAGAAATTGCTAGACTGCGTCACGGTAGTCCTAATTGTGCATATTAGGAACCCCAATTGCCCGATCACGGCGTAAAATTTTTCTGGTTAAAAATAAAGTATTTTGGGAGGCACAATGACCTCTAGACGACGTTTTAGCATCAAAGAAATGAAACTTTGAAGTTTTAGTATCCTAGATAGTGTTTTTAGCACTTACATTTGGCACAAAGTGCAACATAAGTTAGCCTGAGCATCTTCTGTGATGGATGCTCCAATCGCTATTGCTTATCTATCTTATATAAACACCAGATATTAAGAAATTGCTAGACTACGTCCCGCTAGTCTTAAATCGTGCATATTAGGAACTCCAATTGCCCGTTCACCGTGTAAATAATTCCTGGTTAAAAATAATATCTTTTGGAGGCTACAATAACCTCTAGACCACGTTTTAGCATCAAAGAGATGAAACTTTGAAGTTTTAGTATCCTAGATAGTGTTTTTAGCACTTACAGTTCGCACAGCATGTAACATAAGTTAGCCTGAGCATCCTCTGCGATGGATTCTCCAATCGCTATTGCACATATTTCTTATATAAATACCAGTCATTATGAAATTGCCAAAACTGCGTCTCGGTAGTTTAAATGGTGCTTATCAGCAACCCCAATTGCCCGTTCACCGTGTAAATAATTCCTGGTTAAAAATAATATTTTTTGTAGGCTACAATAACCTCTAGACCTCGTTTTAGCATCAAAGAGAAGAAACTGTGAAGTTTTAGTAACTTAAATAGTGTTTTTAGCTCTTAAAGTTTGCACAGCGTGCAACATAAGTTAGCCTGAGCATCTTCTGCGATGGATTCTCCTATCGCTATTGCACATATTTCTTATATAAATACCAGCCATTATTAAATTGCCAAAACTGCGTCTCGGTAGTTTTAAATTGTGCATATTAGCAACCCCAGCTGCCCGTTAACCACGTAAACATTTCCTGGATATAAATAAAATATTGAGATGCCACAATGACCTCTAGACGACATTTTAGCATCAAAGAAATAAAACTATAAAGTTTTAGTATCCTAGATAGTGTTTTTAGCACTTACAGTTGGCACAAAGTGCAACATAAGTTAGCCTGAGCATCTTCTGTGATGGATTTTCCAATCGCTATTGCTTATCTATCTTAGATAAATACCAGATATTAAGAAATTGCTAGACTGCGTCACGGTAGTCTTAAATTGTGCATATTAGGAACCCCAATTGCCCGATCACGGCGTAAAATTTTTCTGGTTAAAAATAAAGTTTTTTGGGAGGCCACAATGACCCCTAAACGACGTTTTAGTATCAAATAAATGATACTTTGAAGTTTTAGTATCCTAGATAGTGTTTTTAGCGCTTACATTTGGCACAAAGTGCAACATAAGTTAGCCTGAGCATCATCTGCGATGGATTCTCCAATCGCTATTGCTTATCTATCTTATATAAATACCAGATATTAAGAAATTGCTAGACTACTTCCCGCTAGTCTTAAATCGTGCATATTAGGAACTCCAATTCCCCGATCACCGCGTAAAATTTTTCTGGTTAAAAATAAAATTTTTGGGAGGCTACAATAACCTCTAGACCACGTTTTAGCATCAAAGAGACAAAACTGTGAAGTTTTAGTATCTTAAATAGTGTTGTTAGCACTTAAAGTTCGCACAGCGTGCAATCGCTATTGCACATATTTCTTAAATAAATACCAGGCATTACGAAATTGCCAAAACTGCGTCTCGGTAGTTTTAAATGGTGCTTATCAGCAACCCCAATTTCCCTTTCACCGCGTAAATAACTCCCGGATAAAACTAATATTTTTGGGAGGCTACAATAACCTCTAGACCACGTTTTAGCATCAAAGAGACGAAACTGTAAAATTTTAGTATTTTAAATAGTGTTTTTAGCACTTAAAGTTCGCACAGAGTGCATCATAAGTTAGCCTGAGCATCTTCTGCGATGGATTCTCCAATCGCTATTGCACATATTTTTTATATAAAAACCAGTCATTATGAAATTGCCAAAACTGTGTCTCGGTAGTTTTAAATGGTGCTTATCAGCAACCCCAATTGCCCGTTCACCGCGTAAATAATTCCTGGTTAAAAATAATATTTTTGGGAGGTTACATTAACCTCTAGACCACGTTTTAGCTTCAAAGAGACGAAACTGTGAAGTTTTAGTATCTTAAATAGTGTTTTAGCACTTAAAGCTCGCGCAGCGTGCAACATAAGTTAGCCTGAGCATCTTCTGCGATGGATTCTCCAATCGCTATTGCACATCTTTCTTATATAAATACCAGTCATTATGAAATTGCCAAAACTGCGGCTCGGTAGTTTTAAATTGTGCATATTAGGAACCCCAATTGCCCGATCACGGCGTAAAATTTTTCTGGTTAAAAATAAAGTTATTTGGGAGGCAACAATGACCTCTAGACGACGTTTTACCATTAAAGAAATGAAACTTTGAAGTTTTAGTATCCTAGATAGTGTTTTTAGCACTTACATTTGGCACAAAGTGCAACATAAGTTAGCCTGAGCATCTTCTGTGATGGATTCTCCAATCGCTATTGCACATATTTCTTATATAAATACCAGTCATTATGAAATTGCCAAAGCTGCGTCTCGGTAGTTTTAAATTGTGCATATTTGCAACCCCAACTGCCCGTTAACCACGTAAAAATTTCCTGGTTATAATAAAATATTGAGATGCCACAATGACCTCTAGACGACGTTTTAGCATCAAAGAAATGAAACTTTGAAGTTTTAGTATCCTAGATAGTGGTTTTAGCACTTACATTTGGCACAAAGTGCAACATAAATTAGCCTGAGCATCTTCTGTGATGGATTCTCTAATCGCTATTGCACATATTTCTTATATAAATACCAGTCATTATCAAATTGCCAAAACTGCGTCTCGGTAGTTTTAAATTGTGCAAATTAGCAACCCCAACTGCCCGTTAACCACGAAAAAATTTCCTGGTTATAATAAAATATTGAGATGCCACAATGACCTCTAGACGACGTTTTAGCATCAAAGAAATTAAACTTTGAAGTTTTAGTATCCTAGATAGTGTTTTTAGCACTTACATTTGGCACAAAGTGCAACATAAATTAGCCTGAGCATCTTCTGTGATGGATTCTCCAATCGCTATTGCACATATTTCTTATATAAATACCAGTCATTATGAAATTGCCAAAGCTGCGTCTCGGTAGTTTTAAATTGTGCATATTTGCAACCCCAACTGCCCGTTAACCACGTAAAAATTTCCTGGTTATAAATAAAATATTGAGATGCCACAATGATTTCTAGACGAAGTTTTAGCATCAAAGAAATGAAACTTTGAAGTTTTAGTATCCTAGATAGTGTTTTTAGCACTTACAGTTGGACAAAGTGCAACATAAGTTAGCCTGAGCATCTTCTGTGATGGATTTTCCAATCACTATTGCTTAGCTATCTTAGATAAATACCAGATATTAAGAAATTGCTAGACTGCGTCACGGTAGTTGTAAATTGTGCATATTAGGAACCCCAATTGCCGATCACGGCGTAAAATTTTTCTGGTAAAAAATAAAGTCTTTTGGGAGGCCACAATGACCTCTAGACGACGTTTTAGCATCAAAGAAATGAAACTTTGAAGTTTTAGTATCCTAGATAGTGTTTTTAGCACTTACATTTGGAACAAAGTGCAACATAAGTTAGCCTGACCATCTTCTGTGATGGATTCTCCAATCGCTATTGCTTATCTATCTTATATAAATACCAGATATTAAGAAATTGCTAGACTACGTCCCGCTAGTCTTAAATCGTGCATATTAGGAACCCCAATTCCCCGATCACCGCGTAAAATTTTTCTGGTTAAAAATAAAATTTTTGGGAGGCTACTGTAACCTCTTGACCACGTTTTAGCATCAAAGAGACGAAACTGTGAAATTTTAGTATCTTAAATAGTGTTTTTAGCACTTAAAGTTCGCACAGCGTGCAACATAAGTTAGTCTGAGTATCTTCTGTGATGGATTCTCCAATCGCTATTGCACATATTTCGTATATAATGTTATGATACACTATATTCTTTGATAATTTAATAATGAATACTAAAGAAACAGTTTAGTCAAATAAATTTGGAAGTCAGATATAAGCAAATTAATGGATCTAAATTTATGTTAAAGTATAATGAAATTAACTTTCTTATTATTGGTTAGTCAAATAATAGCATAATGATTGATTACTCAAACTTAATCTGTAATAAGAAAATTCTGAATAGGAACAAATACCAAGGTTACTACTAAAATGTATCTGTTATGATAATTAAAATAAAATATCTGTTTTGATTATATAAAAAAAGTATATAGGAGGCAGCAAGAATCGTGTCTAGTAGTAATAATTTGTAATTTGTTTAATTAGTTACTAAAAAAACAACTCAAAAATGTATACATAATTTGATATGGGTGTGATTTTCGAATAAAGAAACATTAATAAATGTTGTATAATTTGTAAATGTTATGGTTGGTACAAATTATATGGGTTAAAAGCAAAATCTTCGAGGTGGAAACATAAAATAAAATATTAAAAACAAGAAATAAAGGGACAAGCTTTGGTTAGTGAGGATATTATTGATAATACATTGGAAATGGAATACAAGCCACAAACAAGAGGTTAGTACGTGCAGCGAATTGTTTTTGGAAAACCTGTGGGTATCATTGAAGACGTAGGACCATCTAAAAAAGAGACAAATTCATATTTGGAACAAGATTTATGCTGACACTTACCAGAGAGGGATCGGAGCTGCAGTAATCCAGTACAGGAGCTAGAATACTTGAAGTTGACAGCAGCAGGGGACAACGACAGGAATCCAGTATAGGATGTGGAAGTTTTGAAGTGGATGGCAATAAGGTGATGCTGGGAGTTTACATTCATCGCAGGTGATGCAGTTTGGATAAGGACCCAGCAGGTGTTTGAGTGCAGTCGGAGTGAGGATCCAGTTTGGAAGGATTTTGGCAGTATTAACAAGCAAAGTGTTAAATCAGGTTTGTGTTTTAAAAGGTTAAATGAAACATTTATAAAGCTATAACTAGTAAGAAGGTATAAAAATATAAATTGAATTTCATACTTACATAAGAGATTGGTAAAAGAATTGCATATTAGATCTTATTGTAAAAACCTTGATATTCGTTCTGAATTTTGATTAATTTGACGTTAGGTGTCAATTTTTTGAAAGTCAATGAACTGGCAATTAAACAAAGAGAATTTGACAAGTCAATCATTGGGTTACTAGATATTGCGAACCACCTGAGAGAGTTTCATTAATAATATTGTAAAATACGGATTTGAATTGAAAGTTAAAAATAAAGGGCAAAATAGTAATACGATAATTTAAATAAATTTATCAGCTAGCATAACATAGCAATATACTCTTTAGAACTGGTACGTGAATTAGTCCTTGCAGTCTTTTTAGTATTCCTGTGGCAGCAGTTATTTTGGATTTAACCTTATTGATATGTCGTTCCCACGTTAGGTTATTGGTAATTTCAAGTCCAAGGAAAGTTGCTTTTGTTTTCTCTTGAATTACTGTATTGTTAAGTACAAGTTGTCTGTTATGATTAACTTGGTTTCTATATATAATCATATAGCTCGTTTTTTACGTATTTGGTGTCAATTTGTTAAGTATCAACCATTCCCCTAGTTTATCCATATCTTCTTGCATCATTTTGAAAAGATGCGTTAGGCTTTCGCTGATATAGAAAATGTAGTCCGGCAGCGGAACCGTGTTTTTACCCTGAAGTGAAAATTTTCGTATTAAGTTTTTTTTTAACGGATTCTCGTAGATTTATATGTCTATTTACCATTTCCGACTGATGACAAGCTGGCATCTTTGAGCAATTTGAGATATACAGAGTATTTCAAAACAATAAGATGATTGTGTGTTTTTGGTTTTAAACTTGAATACTACTTAGTTCTTAATTTTTTCTCATTATTGTATGGTTAACTGTGCGTTCACTTATTGAATTTATTGATTCTACAAGTTTCAGCCATTTACAGGGTGTTTAAAAAATCTGTGTTATAAAGTTTTAATAATATTAATGAATTTCTGATATGAGAATATTTTGTTCCAGTTCAAAATTCAGCTAAAAATAACAACGTACGTGTTTAAAAACGAAGCTACATGACAGGTACAGAGTGTCCCACAAATTTTTGGCTGAAACAAGAAACAGACACAGAAAAGTTGGAGAAGGTTCCTTAGCTGGAAACCAAGTATAAATATTCCTGTATCATGGTAATACGATCTCTAATAGCGATTTCTTTTTGAGAATCGAGTAGTGTAACGTCTAGTTAAATATGAGTGAAAAGAAGTGTTTTTTTAACTTTAAATTTGCTTGTGAAAAAAAAAGTGAAAAACTTTCCGTTGCTGGTGCCCAGCGCATAAAAACTATTATAAAGTGCAGTAAAGTGTATGTAGATCAAACGTTTAAAGAACAATTACCTCTTTTACGAGCTTTTCCGCCAACAAATGCAGCATTTATTGAAAACGTTAAACGTGCCCGCTTACAGACCTGCATTTGGAAAAATGCGTTGCAATCAGACCTTCCAAGTCTACAGCCAACCAATTACGGTTTTTATAAAGATGTGAATGTCAAGTGTTTGTTTCCGATTACTTTACCAGAGAAAGTAGAAGTGATGTTTTAAAATGAATTAGGTGCTCCTATAGCAGTAACAAACCATGCAGTACAAACAGATGTAGCTGTAAAAGCTCTAGGTTACCCTGTACAATGTTCTGCGTTTGCAGAGCACATGAACACTGTTGCAATGAACTAACCCCTACTGCCACTGTGAACGACAATGAAGACGAAGAAGACGAATGTTCACTTTCCAATGATGAAATCGATTCAGAAAATCATGAAGTCTAATATATATAAATACTAGCTGACCCGGCAAACGTTGTTTTGGATTATGACATGATGGGGAAAACCCTTCAAACCATTAAGTACAGAATCATAAAAGTATGACTGCAAATAGAAAGTCGTACAGTGTATAGAAAAACACAGTTTCAATATATTTTCCATTTTTCGGCTTTCCCTGTGGATTTTTCCGAATTTTCTTTTTCGCTAAACCACCTCGGGAGTAAGACGAACAAAACAAAAACAAAATCATCCAAATCGGTCCAGTCGTTCTCGAGTTTTTGCGTTACTAACACACGGCGATTGATTTATATATATATATATATATATATATATATATATATATACTAGCTGGCCCGGCAAACGTTGTTTTGCCCAAAAATAATTTGTCTCTGACACCCCGTTTAACCACTATAGAGTTTTAATTTTATATCATGTTCATCGTCTTGGACTTAAAAATATATGCTACTTTCTAGCTGTACCCGCGACTTCGTAAGCGCGAGGTTCGTTATTTCTGTATTAAATAATGACTAATTAGTTTCTGTCATCCCAGCCCATCTTATCCCATCCCATCCCCATCCCCGTCCCCGTCCCGTCCCGTCCCGTCCCGTCTCCTCCTCTACCATCCCATCCCTTCCCGTCCCGTCCGTCCCGTCTCGTCCCAATCCTTCCCGTCTCATCCCGTCCCGTCCAGTTCAGTCCCGTCCCGTCCCGCCCCGTCCCTTCCCGTCCCGTCCCGTCCCGTCTCCTCCTCTACCATCTCATCCCATCCCTTCCCGTCCGTCCCGTCTCGTCCCATTCCTTCCCGTCCCATCCCGTCCCGTCCAGTTCAGTCCCGTCCCGTCCCGCCCCGTCCCTTCCTGTCCCTTCCCGTCCCTTCCCGTCTCGTCCAGTCCCGTCCCGTCTCGTCCCTTCCCGTCCCGTCCCGTTCCGTCCCCTCCCGGCAAACGTTCTGTTCAAAAATAATTTGTCTCTGAAACCCCGTTTAACCACTATAAAGTTTTAATTTTATGTCATGTCCATCGTCTTGGACTTAAAAATAAATGCCGTTTTCGCAATCAACGTCCTAAAAAACCTCAATAACGACACCCATATCGATTTTTAGGCTTATTTACCCCATTTCACCTCTTAAGGGGTAGCGAACCCGACAGCCGTTGTCCTGCCCGAACATTGATTTGCCTGCTATTAGCGTGTTCAGCAAACGTTTTTCCGATATTCGAATTTTCGATTTCTTTCATTTTAAAAACATGCTAATAGCTACAACTATTTTCATTATCCGTAGCGCGCTGGTCATCATTGCGGTTGGCACGTAAAGTAGATACCCGCGCAGCTGACTGTCTTCGACGACCTATGTTAGCTCGTCGTGCCTTTGGCATTGTAACGGACACTATAAAACGACACCGAATTGTTTTCACAATCACTTGTACACAAACCAAATTTGAATGTCTGACTGACTGACTGACTGCGACGACCCTGCATTCGCTTCGCCCCCTGTGGGTGCAGGTAGCGGCTGGGCCTCCCAGGTCAAAACTGTCCTTCCGAGAATTGTCGGCACAAACAGCACAATAGCTCTGATGCGGATTATGACATGATTTTATTTTCCGGCTTTCCCTTTGGATTTTTCCGAATTTTCTTTTTTGCTAAACCACCTCGGGAGTAAGACGAACACAACAAAAGAAAAATCATCCAAATCGGTCAAGTCGTTCTCGAGTTTTTGCGTTACTAACACACTAACAGACGGCGATTCATTTTTATATATAAGATATATATATAGATAATATACTTTTGGAACACCCTGTATTTAATTTTTTTTGTTTTTATTTTATATAAACCTTATTATGAGAAGCAAGCCATTTGTAAAAAACTCGTTTATTTACGTAAAATTTACAAATAATTTAAAAAGAGTGATATTTCACCTATTTACTTGTTGGACACCACGTATCTGGAGTTGCTCAATGATGACGCTTTGTCATCACTTGGATATCAAAACTAGGAGACCCTTAGACCCCAAATCCGTTTTGAAAAAAACTTAATACGAAATTGTTGGGTTTTACCCCGTGGCTGCCGGACTAATGGTGGTGTCGTCTGCAAATAGTACTATTTCCCCTTTTATACCACACTGATGTCTATCATTTATGTAAATAAGGAACATAAGTGGTCCCAATACTGATACTTGAGGTACTCCTATTGTTTGCATTTTTGACTCTCCCGTTTTTCCATTTACACTTACACATTGTTCTCTATTAGCTAGATAACTAGCAAACCATTCTAATGTTCTTCATTTAATTCCTGTCGCTTCTAACTTCCTAATCAATATTTCGTGGTCAACGGTGTCGAATGCTTTTTTTAGATCGATAAATATCCCCGATTCCAGTTTATTTTGGTCGAGACCTTCTTGTAGCTTCATGACCATTTCTGCAACCGCATCTTCCGTACTGTGCTGTTTTCGGAACCTGTATTGCTTTTTGCAGAAAAATTTAAGTTTATTTAAGTGTTGTTGTAACTGTTTGTCCACAATTTTTTCAAGTACTTTAGAAATTACTGGAATAAGGGCTATAGGTCTGTAGTTTCCAGGGACCTTAGGATCTGCTTGTTTATAAATCGGTATTATTTTTGTTATTTTCAATTTTGATGGAAATTTTCCTATTTTTATTGACACATTTAGCAAAGCTGTTAGGGGTTCCGCAAGTTCATTACCTAGCACCTTTAATATCTTGTTACTTATACCCCATACGTCGACTGAGTTTTTGTTTTGTAGTGCGTCTATTGCACTTTTGATTTCTTGAGGTTTGACCAGTTCCCATACAAATTCCTTAGGACATACTTCCATTTTTGTCACGGTTGGTTCATCTCCATCGCTTTTTACGATCTTTTAGCTAGTTTTGTTGCTATTTCATTATAGTATGTGTTGAAGATATTGGCTACCTCATTAGGGTGGCTTGTTTCCCCCGTTTCTGTGTATGTAGTTATATTTTGTGTGTTATTTGGTGTTTTCCCAGTCATGATGTGCTTTATGGTTTTCCATGTCTTCTTCAAGTCTCCGTTGTTATCTTCCATTACTCTATTGTAGTAATCCTCTTTCAGTTTCCTCCTCAGCTTTGTGATTTGGTTTCTTATTGTTTTGTAACTTTCTTCCGCATTTTTGTTATCTACATTTTCTTTGTATACAGCATACCTTCGATTTTTTGTGACCATCATTGTTCTAAGAAGATCATTCATCCAAGACACATCATTTTTCTTAAGTTTGGTATTTCCTTTACTTCTTTTGACGTAGCTTGCCTGCTCAATTCCGTTTTCTATTTGTTGTAGGAGATCATTCGTTATTTTTTCCACATCATCTTCATCAGTAATTTCTTTAAAGGGGTTTCTATGGAAATACTCTTTTAAATTCAGCCAGTTAATGATTTTTGTTTGTATTTTGTCTGTTTTTGTATCTTGTTTAGCCCTCATTATATTTACTAGCAGTAGATTATGATCACTCACATCATTATTTACGGTAACAACTGTAAACTTTTCTCTTTTACCTACGTTTGTAATTATGTGGTCTATTATGCTGTCCCTTGTTTTCCCAGTTCTTATTGCATGTTCAGTGTTTATTATGTGCAGATTATGGCATTGGAGCAATTCCATGTATTGCCTTGTAGTTTTATCCGCTTGTACTATATCGAAGTTTGTGTCACCTAATAAGATACAGTCTGTTGTGATAGTATCTATTATATTCTCCAAGTTTTCCATAAATTTGCCAATTCTGTTTGACTCGCTACCAGGAGTTCTGTATATGCCCCCAATTAATAGTTTAGAGGACCACTTTATGTTTAGTAATTCTATTAGTAATATATTACTATCTTCGTCATTCAGATTACTGACTGTATTACACTTAATGTCTTCTTTAATATATATTGCTACTCCCCCTCCTGTTTTGTTTCCCGGTCTACATGCATGTATACTTTTAAAATTTTCTAATTCATAGAATTGGATTTCATCTTCACGCAACCATGATTCACTAACCACTATAATGTCTATGTCTTGCACTGACCCAACTAACTCTCTTAAAACTATCAAACTTATCGTTCCTAATACTTCGTGCATTTAGATATAAAACTAAAAAATTACCCTTACTTAAGCTAATGTTATCTACATTATTTTCCTTAACTAGGTTAATATTAAAAGTATTACTAGTATCAATATCCATTAACTCAGATCATTCTCGCACCCGACTTCTTTTCTCTCCGATTCGTCGTTTTCCCTTACATACACGCGACCATTTCTTGTCCACACGTACTTGTACCTTCTGCTTTGGCTTTCCTAGCTAGTTTGAATAGATACCCATTTTTTCTTGTTAGTTTTTCATTAATGAACATTTCGACCTGGTTGCCAGTCTCATCTTCTTTCATTACTCTTCCTGTCTTTTTTTTTACAGGTAAGTACCCTGTTGCTCACGATTTTTCGTGTGAATTCTACCACCACCTTTGTATCTGAGCTTTTTTGTTTCCTATGAAGCAGTGGTTTGCGATAGCATGCACTTATATCCCCTTCCTCTACTTTCGCTTGCATGTAATTGCATAGTGATAGTACCTCTTCTATGATGTTCTCATTTTCTTTTTCTGGAATTCCAACTATTTTTAGCTGGTTATTGATAATGCATTGCTCTAAGATGTTGTTGCTAGTTTTCAATTCTGTTATGTTCTTTTTCGTAGCTTTTACCTCAGTTTCCATATTATTACATTTCATTGTTAGGTGATCTACAATTTCCATAAGCTTTTTTATTTCTTGCTTAAATTCATCCCTTTGTTCCTTAACTTCGCTCAGTTCTTTAGCCATTGCTAGTTGGTTTTTGATTATAATATCTAGCTTCTTTTCAATTGTCAAGTTTACCTCATAAATATTGTTTTCAGTGTTCTTGTCTTGCTGTGAAGTTTCACTTACTTGGTCCACTGTGCCCGTATCCTTGCTTGTTTGGTCCGATGGAATAGCGGTCATTGTGCTTGGATTGATTTTACTTTCATTTTTGTTTGCTTGGTTATGTTCACATTTGTAGCACTGCCACTGATGTTCTTTTCCTTCATTTTTCATGATTTCCAACGTTTCCAAACTTATCCCTATACACTTAATATGATATAAACACCTCTTAGTTGAGCTGCACTGTATTTTATCATCGAATTTTGAAACTTTTTGTTGGCACGTTTCACAGCACAACCTAGTCGACGGCGCCATCTTACTTCGTTAAAAACGCCTTTATTTCAGCTGTTTCCTTTCCTCTATCTTCTTTATATAGTGTTCTAGGAAGCCTAAATTGTGTTTCCGCTCTGTATGTTTTTCTTTTGCACTCGTTTATTTTTACTTCAGTTTTTACGTAAAATTTTACACTTGGCAACGTCTCAATTATGTCTGTTTTTAGACTTATCTCGCGTCACTTTCACTATACTTCACTCACCGTTCGTCCCTTTATTTCACTTGTTTGACTTTTCACTTTTTTATTTTCTCAAAACAACTCTAAACTCGGTAATTTGTGGAGCGCTATCGCACGCGAAGAAGACATCTTGCAATATTTTAGTTTTGGTTTTCAGCATTTCAGAAGTGAGATAGGAATTTAAAATAGCGAGCGTAATATACGTAGTTGACAGCGCTGAAAATGATACCCACTACGACCAGTGGCGTAACTATCATATGTGCAGGGGGTGCGAAGAACCTCCGCGCCGAATGTATATAGGCGCCGCGGTAGCGGAGTTTTTGGTGAAAATAAAAGTTTTCCTAGAATAGAGATTCAAAGCAGCAACAGACTATGATACGTGAACGCCACTGGGCTCTTTTGAGTGCGCAGTCTTTTCTCCTTTTGAGTAGATTAGGAGTTCCAGCTCTAGTGTGTGTTTGTGATTCTTAGATTTCATAGTGCATACTATAAATTCAAAGTTTTAAACCCCAAATTTCTGACGATTGCCTCAGATGCAGAGGTCATAGAGAGTGCCAAATTACTTCAAACTAGTTATGAAACTGATCTCGATGACGGCTTACTAAAGCAAATTGTACAATTTCGATCTTCGCACATAACTAGTATTAAATATTGCTTATCAGTGAAGGAAGTGGGAGAAAAATGTATGTCTAATAACATATCATTGGCTAGCTTTCCATATTTGTATACAGTTTATATCCTACTTTTTACATCCCGTCACTACAGCCTCCACTGAGAGATCTTTTTCTAAATTAAAAATTATTAAAAACTTTTTGCTAAGTAAGATGGGCCAAATACACCTAAAGAGTTTGGCATTACAATTATATGTACTATAAAGATATACGGATGGGGCCATAATTATAACGGGTGTTCATAAACAGTCGTCATCCCAGTTGCTTTGAAAAACAAAATGTTATGTCTTTGATTAATTCGTGCAACACAATGAAACGTCATTGAGTACTGTCATAGCGCATTTTTTCTCAATTTTAATAGACATACGTTTCTGAAGTCAAAACCTACTGAGATGACGACTGTTTATGAACACCCGTTATATAACAGCAATAAGATAACATGAACCACAAAACAGAATGCTTGAGTAAGAAAGAGATGACCATACAACAAAATTACTTTAGTAGGCACAATTAGTTGACATATGTCATAATTAAAGTGAGCGTCAAGCCTACTCGTATATTTGCTACTATGTTTATCTCTTTTTTACTCAAGCAGTATGTGTTATTTTCTTGTTCATGTTATCTCATTGCTGTTATATATAATTGTGGCCCCATCGGTATTTTATTTTTCTTGTTAATTATTTAAATTTGTATTGCTTTTACGTGGTTTTTGTTTTTGTATTTTCCTATGTATTTTTATGTTTCATGTTATATTTTGCGAGTGTTTGATGTAGTGGTAAAATCTGTTCTACTTTATGCGTCGGAATCGTGAACGGTTACAGAACTGGCAAAGCAGAAATTGCAGGTGTTTGTAAATAGGTGTTAGGTGGCCAGTCATTATTTCGAACAAAGATGTTTGGGACCGAACAAATCAGGTGGACATTAATATAGAAATTAGGAGAAGAAAATATGGATGGTTAGGGCATACGTTGCGAAAAAATAAAACTGAAATTTGCAGAAAAGTTTATATTGGAAACTTTAGGGTTTCAGAAACAGAGGACGCCCGCGAAAAACGTGGAGGAGAACTGTAAAACAAGAGACAGGAAAGACTATAGCACAACTGAGCCAAAGAGCAAAGGAATGACAACTGGAGAGAATATACGAATACCCTATGTCCCAATAGGGAATAATGGGATTATTATTATTATGTTATATTTAATAAAAGATTGAAACATCTAAATGTGTTTTATTTTGCAGTAAGTAACCTTTCATGTTAAGAAAAGAGCTTATTAATTTTCTTTTAAATTTAAAGTGTAGCATGACCAAAAATTACCCCCCCCCCCCTCTTTTTTCTGAAACTTCTTGTCTGCAGCGGCTATCATTTATTCTTGCACACCGGCGCCAAACCGTCTTGTTACGCCACTGACTACCACAATATGATAGATACATTTACAAGG